>APFE030575477.1:0-39697 GCA_000404065.3 Pinus taeda
AACTTCTAGCACCAAGTTTGTTTCTATGTACCTTTGGTATCAAGGCATAACAGGTGGAACCAAAGACCCTGAGATGCATTACCGAAGGAACATGTCCATACCACATTTCATATGGAGTCTTGTTTCTAATAGCATTAGATGGATATCTATTCTTTATATATGCAGCACATAGAACAACATCAGCCCAAAACATTATCTTTACATTTTTGAAGAAGAGCATGGATCGTACCATATTTAAGATTTTCCTATCCATTCTTTTAGCTACACCATTCTGTTGGGGATTATAAGGCACAATTGTTTGATGTTTGATCCCATGTTGGTGAAGATAGTTTTCAAATTCATTTGATGTGTATTCTTTTGCATTATCAGTGCGAATAGACCCAATATGAGATTGTGCATCATTTTCAATCCATTTATGAAAGTTCTTGAATGTTTGAAAATCATCAGATTTGTTCTTCAATAAATAAACCCAACACATCCGGTGTAGTCATCAATAAACGTCATCATATATTTATTTCCATTTTCCGAAGGAACATGCATTGGACTACATAAATTTGAATGAATGAGTTCAAGTTTTCTATGTGCTCTTGAATGTGAATCATGAAAATACTGTTTACTATGCTTTCCTAGAATGCAAGCATCACATTGCTTAAATTTCCTAGGAATTGTAGGCAAACCAACAACACCATTTTTCTTCAACAAGTGGAGGTTGTCATAGTTAAAATGTCCAAATCTAGCATGCCATAATAAACTTGATGGAAGTGTTACCTTCGTTATAATGAGAATTGGTATGAGAAATGCTTGTGCAACGAGTAGAGGTACCTTGCAGCTTGAGAAGCCTTTCTTCTTCTATTCCCCTCATGACAAGTGAGTGGTCAGATGCTTTTCTCACCTCAAGCTTGCCATCAAACATATGAATGAAGTGACCTTGCTGGCAGATGTGGACCAAGGACAACAAGTTTCTCTTGAGTTGTGGGAGATATAGATCATGATGCAGAAGAAAGTCTGGAAGACCAGACAATTTAAGCCTGATTGTGCCAAGCCCTGATGTCTTGATTTTTGATTGGTCTGCAAAAGTATACTGCTCCATCAACATTGTCAGTAAATTCTTCAAAAAAATCTTTTCTATGAGTCACGTGGCAAGTTGCTCCTGAATCAAGCAACCAATCATTTTTCCAAGAAGCAAGTGAAGCATTAAATAAATCTTCATTTACTCCAATATTACATTGTGCCACAACACAATGAACGGATTCAGGCGCTTTACCTTTGTTTGTGTCATTAGTTTTACCTTTCTATTGGTTTCTTTGCTGCTCAATTTTGTCCCATGGTAACTTGCATGTAGAGGCATCATGTGATCCATTTCTTTTACAGCGTGTGCAGTGCAAATCTACCTTTTCTCCTTGAGAGTGTTTGCCCCCCCTACCTCTGATCTTCCTCTTCAACCACCTCTTCCTCTGGAAGGATCTTGAGCAAAATTATTTTCTTTATGAGCAAGGCACACAACCTCTTCATAAGATTTAGGGGCTGTCTTCTTTCCAAAAGCTTTATCTCTTTCAACAATTTTTTTCACAAGAGAGTCAAAGGTAATATCTTTGAGATTTCCATTTGCTTGCAATGACTCAAGATAATTGGAGTAAGTAGGATAAAGTGCCTTGAGAAAAGAGATAAGAGGAATATTCAATTCAACCTTAGTGGATTTGATATCATGAATTATAGACTTTACTTTAGAGGCAAGAGCAAGAGGATCATTATTTTGCAGTTCAAGAGTGAAGAGTTTAATAATGAGTTGAACAACTTCAAGTGCAGAATGTGAGTCATAGAGTTATTTTAGCTTTTGTAAGGCTTCAAAAGCAGTTGAAAATGGTGAAATATGGCGACTCACCTCTTCATTTACAGATGTTGCGATTAACGCATAAGCTTTTCTATTCTTGTTTTCCCAAATGATGAGCTCTTTGTCTAAGGTAGGTTGTTCTAGTTCTTTGTCTCCGTCTCCAACACACACTCCTTTCCACAACTCATTTAAAATGAGCAAGTGTTTTATCATCCGGGACGACTCAGGATAGTTCTCTTTGCCAGTGAGAACTTTTCCCATGATGGATATGATTGAATGTATACTGTAACAAAAAACCTCTGCTGCAAAAATTTTACTCTTAATGGGAAAAAAATATAGTTCTGATATGACTGGACAGCAAACTCAAATTGACAACAAATGTCAATACCCAAGAGATATATATCGGCCTTTTTTTTTTGGTAATACGCACTATTCAAAATATATATCGGTTTCTTTTTACATTGATCACCCAATGCAACCCTTCAAAAAAATTAAAAATTACAAAGGCAAAAAGACAATGTATTAATGAACACTGCAACATTTCCTAGCACTCCATTATCAAAGCGGCATTCCATCAGACTTTGTGGTCTCATTACATGCAATAATCAATCCTTTAACATTTCCTGGCAAGAGGGTAATTTCTCAATTGACAATCAGTGGATACCTGTTCATCAAAACACTCTCATTCCGCTGAACAAGACCCATGACAGTCACTGTATTTCCTTCTTTGATGTGTCTGGAGTGAAACATAAACAATCAAACCATCTGAAGGACCAAGCTATGGCTCAAACTGATTCAGATTTTTGAGATTGAAACTTATCAATAATATATACATCAAATAATTTCATCACTTCAGACACTCTGATAGCCATAGACCACATAGAAATTAACTAGAAGACGTAACATTATATGAAGCCCTTCAAAAATTTTAACACACAACTGAATATCGAAATCAATTTTTATGGATTGATTGTTGAAAGCACAATGGCAATGTTCTCATCGGGCTCCCCGAATAGAACTGAATGCAACATACCCTTGTAGATATTTGATTCACGCACCAGAGGCTTTGATTCACACACCAACAGCTTTGATTCACGCACCAGAGGCTTTGATTCATGCACCAGCGTGTTTCACGCAGTAAACTTGGTCGTGGAGACGATTCATGCACTCAACGCAGTAGTGCTCTCAACGGAGCAGCGTGGAATGAGCAATGGTTCAGCAGTCCATCCTGACACATGGCAGAGATGGCCTTCAGTCCACTCATAATACAATTATGCAATGGGCATAGAATAATTATGCAGCAATATAATTATGCAGTGGGCGTAGAATGGGTCAGAATCATTTATGGCAGACAGAGCGCACAAGGGCAGTGGATAGAGAGCGCAGTAGGCAGAAGGGAGTTACAACTATTTTGGGAGCTAGCTCTAATACCATGTCAGACCAAGCAGTAACTCCTCAAAGTAAAATTGATTCGTATATCATATTCCTTTAGGTTGGTCTTTATTATATACATGAGGGAGAGACTGTTCACTTCATCTCCCAATGATTGTTCATATTACTTATTATTTATTTACATTATATTCACCCAATCCTAACATTGATTAGGTGTCAACATATTAGTTAACAAAAATGGTCTATTTATGTATCCAAATAAAATATGGAAATATAAATAATATAGAATTTTTATTTGTTTTCTTTTAATTACTTCAAAAAAAATGGTATAAAATTATCTTATTTCATATAGATATCAAAATATTTTATTTATAACTGACAATTATTAATAACTAAGAGTAAGAGTAAAATATTTTCACCATATTTCCTTTCGTAGTGGGTTGTAATATTAACAATCTATAAAGAAAGCACATTTAGAGTGGGACTATGTTGTATATTTTTAAGTAAAACTAAGAAAATATGTACATTTATTTGTTATTTTGATTATATCCCACATTAATTTCAATTTAAAGGATATTTTATTTTTATTTAAATGGGACACGTGTCAACTCCAAGTCAATGAGATGCTAGATATAGTTTCAAGTTATCTCCACATCCGAAGAAATTTATATCTCAATCACTATCCCTTTGAGATCTGAATTTATTCAGCAATAAGTGTGTAAATTAATCTTTGTGGTGAATAAAAAAAATTCTTTGTGTGGATAAAAAAAAACGAATCTTTTTAATTGAATTTCAGACAAATTATCATCGTTTAGTAGTGAGCCATAATTCTTGTAATGGATATTGTCCAACCTGCTAATAATTATCATCCAATATAATCATAAAAATATGAAAAAGTTTTAGATAATTTTTTAAATATAACAACTTAACTTTATTTGGTGATTTAAAAAAAAAAGTTAATTATATATATATATATATATATGGAAGAAGAAACTTGCCTTTTTTGTAATTATAGTTTTTAAAATATAAAAATTGTAAAGCTTCTGCGGACATAATGCTCTGATGAGATGGATTTTTATATGGATCTATTTCACTCTAGCTGCTTGATATAGAGGAGATTCATAAGTTGTTTTAGAGCATCATGCCTATTGTTTAGCCTCATTGCTGAGAATTGCAACACGCGATTCGCAATTCACGTTAGAACCAGCTAATAGTGGACCTTGTCAAGGACCTTGTCAACTTCATTTGATTTCATAAGCCAAAAATTCCGTACTATATTAAAATTAATGTATTATAATGCAAACCAAACCTACTATAGTTTAATCAAGACTTTTGTAGTTCGTGATGAGACATTGATGCTAACCCTTTTAATATCATCCTCAATCTAATTTAATTTTTTTAATAGAATGCAATGGTTTGGATTAAAACTAGATGTGTTGACTTTTATAATACATATAAGTATAATTATAATTTTGACATGTATACACCTACTTTATTAAAAGTGACTAAAATTATTTATAATTAAAAATTTTGAGGTAAAAAATGGGCCTCAAAACAAAAATGTATAACCAAAATCAACTTTATAATAACCAATAGAATTGAAGATGATGATGTCATCCATGAGGGATGATTCACCATTTTTTTGAGTAAAAAGATAAAATGACAAAAAAAGGAAAAATTTTTTTATAATATATTAAGACTATATATTATTATATTATTATTATTTTAAAACATATATAATTATAACATCATTATTTATTATTAATCAGCTTTAAACATAATATAGGATATTTAATTTTCGACACTCAAGAGTAAGTTAGTAATCGTGTGCAATTGAGATATTTTTATTTATGGATTAAATATCTATATTAATTTTTTCTATTAAGTTATTTTTAAATACATTTCAAATCTATTATTTAATATATTGAAAGATGATTTTTTTATGATTCCATTGAATTTTTTAATTACGTATTAATATTTTTTTAAATGTCAATATATGTCTTTTTATATGTAAGATTGAATATTAATTATACATCTCCTTCATTACTGTTATAACAGGAAGAAATTGGCATCTTTTACTTTAAATTATTATTTCTTACACAGTGGAAATATTTTAATATGGTTCAATATATATAGAGATATATCTTATTATATATTTTCAAGTTAATATTAGTTAAACATGAATTTAAGTTAACGTGGATATTAAAATGTAATAATTACATATCAAATTGAAATAATGAAAATATAATAATTCAAACTATTTATTTTTTTAAGGAGATTTTAACGGTTGGATATAAAATTACCTTATTTTATATAGACATATAAATATTTTATTTATAACTAACAGTGATTGCTTCGAGAGGCACTCCACAACCCAGTGGGAGATGTATGTAATGTAAGTAAGTATTTTAATATAATTTTGTCAACAATTTTTAAATGTTCGGAAATATCTATATATATAGGAGATGTGTGCAATGTAAATAAGTAATGTAATGTAAGAAAGTAATGTAATGTAAGTGTGTCAGCATTTTTAAATGTTAGGATATATATATTACACATACACATAATATATGATGTGTATGTGTGTGTATTGTAGGTAATTATTTCAAATTGTTTCAAAAGAAAATATGTAAATGTATACGAAGATGTGTAGGGATAATGTAAGTAAGTATGTAAGGAAGTAAGTAATATGGATGCAAAATGTAAAATGTAAGAGAATATAGTGACAGAGTTGGAGGGTGAAGAGAGAAAGAGTATGATTCGGGAGAGATAGAAGGAGGTGAAAGAAAAAGAGAGAGAGAGAGAGAGAGAGGACTTGATAGAGAGAAGGTGAGAGGAAGGAAGATAAATATGGAGTTGGAGGAGGAGAGAGAGGTAGGGAAGAAGAAATACACAGAGAGAAGAGAGAGAGAGGAGAGAGAGAGAGAGGAGAGAGAAGGATGAGGAGGGATAGGAAGGGGAAGAGAGAGGGGGGGCACCTGAAGAGGGCAGGTTGGTGATATATAGTGATTATAATACTATATATAGTATTATATAGGTAGGATATATATAGTTTATAATACTAAGAGTATATATATATGTTAAGTAGGTATAGGGATGAATGAGGAGTGGTCGCATGTTTAGGGGGTGAGATAGAGAGACAAAGACGAAGAGAAGGAGGGAGTTAGGGATATAGATGGATGGGAAGAGAGGGAAGAAGAGAGAAACAGAGAGGAGGGAGGGAAAGATAGATAGATATGCAGAAAGTGTGTGTGTTTGGGGGTGATATAGAGAAAGAAACAAGGAGAGATGCAGGGAGATATAGATATAGATGACAGGAGAGAGAGAGAGGAGAGACGGAGGGGGTTAGTGAGAGATATGGGAGAAATATGGAGGGGAAGATACAATGTTATTCACTAAAATAGATGTATTGATTTCAGTATAGATGTTGATTCCTAATCCTATTACATTGATTACACTAGATGTGCTTAATTCAATGTAGTTGTTGATTTCTAATCTTACTTGATTGTTTGCACTATATGCATTAATTTCAGTGTAAATGTTGATTTCTAATCCTATTTAATTGCTTGCACTATATGCATTGATTTCAGTGTACATGTTGATTTCTAATCCTATTCGATCGTTTGATTTCTAATCCCATTTGATTATTTGCACTAGATGCATTGATTTCAGTGTAAATGTTGGTTTCTAATTCTATTTGAATGCTTCCACTAGATGCATTAATTTTAGTGTAAATGTTGATTTCTAATTCTATTTGAATGCTTGCACTAGATGCATTTATTTCAGTGTAGATGTTGATTTCTAATTCTATTTGAATGTTTGCACTAGATGCACTTATTTCAATGTAAATGTGGATTTCTGATTTGATATAGTTAGGTGTATCATGCACATTAATTTCAAAGTAATTAGGATAGTAGTGTGCATTGATTTCAATGTTAATACAAAAAAATTATTGATACATGCATTGAGCAAAGAGACAGAGAAAGGGAGAGAGGGAGAGAAGGGGGAGAGAGAGAGAGAAAGGGGGGGGAGAGAGAGAGATAATTTGTTTTGGTTTAAGGAGAGATGGAGGGATATTGATATATATATGGCATGGGGAGAGGGATGAAGAGAGAGACAGAAAGAGGAAGGAAGGGGGAGAGAGAGAGTGTGTGTTTGGGGGGTGAGATAGAGACACAAATAAGGTGATATGGAAGGAAATATAGATATATATGGCGGGAGAGAGAGAGAAATGGAGGAGAGAAAGAGAGAAATTGAGGAGAGAGGGAGGGGGAGATACAACGTTATTCACTAAAATAGATGCATTGATTTCAATGTATATGTTTATTTTTATCATATTTAATTGATTACACTATATGCATTTATTTTAATGTATTTGTTGATTTCTAATCTTATTTGATTGCCTGCACTAGATTCATTGATTTCATTATATATGTTGATTTGTAATCCTATTTTACTGCTTGCACTAGATGCATTGATTTTAGTGTGCATGTTGATTTATAATCCTATTTGATTACTTGAACCAGATGCATTGATTTAAGTATAGATGTTGATTTCTAAATCTATTTAAATGCTTTGACTAGATGCATTGATTTTAATGTAGATGTTGATTTCTGATTTGATGTAGCTAAATTTATGATGTACATTAATTTCAAAGTAATTAGATTAATAGTGTGCATTGATTTCAATGTAAGTACAAAAAAAATTATTGATGTTGTGCATTGATTTTTGTGTTACAATAATTCAACCATAAATAAAATACTTGAGTTTTCATCTTAAATAAAATGTTCACTTACCTGAAATCTTTTCTTTTTGAAACTGTAAACTATTTGTATTTGACTACATTTTTATTATTCTCATTTTCCATCATTCAACATTGTTAGTAACTTTACATTCAAATGAGGTAATAGAAAACAACTACCATTGAAACTTATTTGGGGTTTAAGACTTCATAAGTCACAATTATTGACTTTGTAAAAAACTACTATTAATATTGGAGAGCAAGAGAGACAAGGTATGTCATACACTACAATAACCCTAACTAAAGATTTGAATGGTCTATGATTTCAACCACCCTTTTCATATGATCCATAGTAATAGATGGCAAGACTAACAGGTGTGATAATAAGAACAATAGAAGAAAATAGTTTGAGATTGATCATAATGAAGACTATTTGTAATTTGCTACATTCTTATTATTTGCATTTTCTATCATTCAACACTGTTACATTGTCGCTTTGCATTCAAAATTTATATTTCATCATTTTTTCATCATTCAAGTTATTAGTAGTCTTTATCATCTCAATAAACTTAGGTAATTGAAAAAATTAAAATTAAAATGACATATTAATCTTAGACATATTTAGAATATTTAAGATGATTAGAATAATTAGATGTTCCATAAATTTTCCATTGAAACCAGCGTAGATCCATTTTAACCATGGATCTATCAAGTGCCAAGAGAGACCTAATCTCTCGATGTGAAAACCTATCCTCAAGTTTTCACTCAAAAGAAGGTTTGTACCTTGAGATATTTGATCCCTCCCAATGCTTGATAGATCAAAGGTTAAAATGGATCTAGTATATAACTAAGAGTGAGAGTGAAATATTTTCACAATATCCCCTTTGTATCGAGTTGTAATATGAATAACTAATAAAGCAGGCACAATTAGAGTAGGACTATGTTATATAATATTTTTAAGTAAAACTAACCAAAAATGTGTATTTGTTTTTTATATTGATTATAGCCAACATTATTTTTCAATTTAAATAATATTTTATTTTATTTTATTTGAAAAGAGACATTGTTAACTCTAAGCTGATCACAAATGAAATTATACATCACTCTCATGGTGAGGTATAAAATGAGCCCCTCTGTTGAATGAACCTCTTGACTCAATTATAACGGAATTACACATCACTCTCATAATGAGATGTAAAATAAGCCTCTCAATGCATTGAACCTCTTGAATCAATTATACTATTGTCATTTGTTTCATTGAACATTGCATGATTAACATTATAAGTTTCATTTTCATGGTTTTCTATCCAAAACATAATTCTCTTTTTCTTAAAACAAAAACCGTGTGAAGTAAAAATATGTGGTGGCAGTAAATTTTTTGGGTATATTTTAATATTATTTTAAATTAGAGAAACAACTATATTCATTTCATCAATGACCAGTGCATAGTTACCATCTCAAAAATTAATGTTAAGTTATCTGGTACTAGGAAATTATGTTGGCATCATGTGTAAACGTGGAAATTTTCATTGGATTGGTGTGATAGCTTTTGGTTCAGGTTTGGACTAAAGAGATCGAGGGTAATTATTGTGAGAGTTCTAGAACTCATTATTCATATAATAAAATTATCAGGATTGTGTGAGTTTTGGTTTAGTCTAGATATTCATTGGGAAGTTTAATTCTCCAAAATGACTTCTATCCTCAACCCCTCTCATCCTCAACCCTTCTCATGAAGTTTGAACCTGTGAATTAGTGAAGTCTAGTCTCCACCAAAAAACCCAACTCATCTATACCTCAAAATTAACTCTCTTCCATATTGCATAAGACTTGGCATGTAAATACAAGGGCATTCTTATTGTGAATATGATACTACAGGGAGTTGACTTTATTTAGTGATGTTTAGTAATCAGCACCACAAGAGCCAATGAACGTGCTAAAACTATCATACTTGGCATAGAGCGAGTTTCCTTTATTTAGTTATATTTAATTTACTAGGATATTATGTTGTTAATTACCACAGAAGGCGATGTCATAATTAGCATCAAAAGGGCAGGTAAAGATGATGGTAGCATCATCCTTAGCATAGTTGTATGCCTATGGGCACTGCCCCTTAAATTTTGAATAGAATTTGGGACTGCATTTGTTTGCATGGTCACTCATGCAACAGCATTCAGGCTTGTTGAAAGCAACACAAGCACTTTTTCACCCATCAGTTACTCTCAAATCTGAAGGGCAGATGGCATTGATGTTTCTAGTGCATCCTATTGTTTTGTAATTGGAATTGGACAGAGTTGTAGAGAGAGGAATATTAAAACCATCAACCAAAGGGATGCCATAGAAATCTAGATTCTAATACTAATTGAGTGCATATTCAAAAAGAATCGCAGGGACACTTATGTAGTCTTGATAATTGTGCAACCCATCGTAGTCACTAGTGTTGCACCTACCTCGCCCGCTCACATTGAAGGCGCATCAAGTACGAACCTAGATTCTCTCTTGTGTTGTTCCTATGACGATGTTGAAAGTCCATGTTTGGCCTTGTCCTAATTCTTTGTCACCACAAGGACTTGCAGCTACCTAGACTGTGTATAGGCACTGGTTCTTCACTACGAATGTCGCCCCTTCTGTAACTGCATTTGACCAAACAATATTTACTAGATTCTTGTGTAAATATATATTAATATTTATATGTAAATACATATTTATAGCATATACACTCAAAATTTTAGAAATTTGATGAACAAGAAGTAATTTATGGTATATAAAGTTTCTTTCCCAAGGAAAATATCTGGGTAGATGGGCTTGATGAGAAGATCCTAACCCCAAAGGTTTACTTCCCCTAGTCTAAAAACAGAAAATAAACGATGGAGAGAGCATAACACATAAAACAAATATACATAGAGAATCGATCCACAAATCTTCCACTGAACAGGGTCTAACACAGACCCAAGAAAAACCCCTCAGCAGCAAAGGCATCCCCTTGAAGCCAAAACAGATCTGATACCAAATGTAGGTTTTAACCCTATATGGAAATTACCTACATATGAATTTTAAAAACAAAAATCAATCTGGTAGTCCCAGTTTTTGGATCCAGGGGAAAATCTTTGTGTATATTTGTTTTATGTGTTATTATCTTTCCATTGTTTATTTTCTGTTTTAGAATTCATATGAAAGTAATTTATGTACCGGGTTAAAACCTACATTTGGTATCAGAGCTATTTTGGCTTCAAGGGGACTCCTTTGCTGCTGAGGGGTTTTATTCAGGCCTGTGGTAGACCTTGTTCAATGGGAGATCCACGGGATCGATTCTGGTGGTGAAAGAAGATGACGAGCAGTGGAAATATAGAAATCGAGAAATTTAATGGTCAGAGTTTTGAGTTGTGGAAACTCAAGATGGAGGATTTGTTGGTGGATAAAGATCTGTGGATCATGGTAGATCCAGGTACTAAACTAATGGGAGTGTCTGATGAAGAATGGAAGAAGTTGGATTGGAAGGCAAAAAGAAAAATATGATTATGCCTCAGATTCAGTATTGTTGAATGTATCAAGGGAAGCTATAGTGAAGGCTTTGTGGGACAATTTAGGGACTTTGTACCAATCTAAGTATCTGGTGAATAAACTGTTCCTACATAAAAAGTTGTATAACCTGAGGATGAAAGATGGAGACGTAGTGACAGAGAATCTGAACACATTTAATATTGTGGTAATCCAGTTATTATCTATTGATATTAAAATTTCAGATGAAGATAAGTGCATCAGTTTATTGTGTTCTCTACCAGATTCATGGGATAATCTAGTTGTTGCAATAGGTAGCAATGCAATTGCCTTGTAGTTTGATGAAGTAGTCTCATCCTTGCTGACGGAGGATATGAGACGGAAAAATATGGAGAGACAGAATGGTGATGCCTTGTTTGTACTAGGACGGTCCTAGAACATAAACAAAAATAACTCCTCGAGTGGGAGATCTAAATCTAGAGGTAGATCTAAATCTCTAGGAAAAATTGTAAAGGTGTGTGGGAAATGTGGAAAGGAAAGGCACTACAAAAGGTACTGTAAATCTAAATCTCCTGATAAAGGAAATGGATCTAATGATGTTCCTTCTTCAGAGGTGAAAACCACCTCAGATGAAGGTGGGGATGTGTACTTGGCTTCTTCTTCAAGTACAAATGTAGATCATGAGGCATGGTTGATTGACACAGGTGCATCCTTTCACTTCACCCCTCATAGAGAGTGGTTATGCGAGCATGAGAAATATGATGGTGGTGATGTCTTCTTGGGGGATGACAGGAAGGCTAGAATTGTTGGTCACAGAAAAATCAAGTTGAAGTTGCAAGGTGGAAGGATTAGAACACTTTTGGGTGTTCTGCATATTCCTACATTAGCCAGAAATCTAATTTTTGTAAGCAAGTTGGATGATGCAAGTGTAAATCCAGTGTTCAAGAAATATACATACAAGATGGTTTGGGGAGCAATAGTATTGATGTTGGGATTTTGGATTGGAACTCTATACAAGCTGCAAGGTAGAACTGTTATTGATCGGTGAAACGGTTATGTGGTTCCTGAAAGTGGAGCAGAGAATCTAGTGGTCTCTGGAGAAAAGACCATGCTATGGCATCAAAGGCTTGGACATATTGGAGAGAAGGGCCTTCGAATACTTCATGGTAAATGTATGGTAGAAGGTATGAATAATAGCTCTCTGGGTTTTGATTTCTATGAAAATTGTGTATATGGGAAGCAAAATAGGGTGAGTTTCCCCTCTGGTGGTAAGAGGGAAAAACAGATATTAAAGCTTGTGAACAGTGATGTGTTAGGACTTATGAAGGTTCCATCACTAGGTAAGTATGTGTACTATGTATATTTTATAGATGACTTCTCAAGGAATACATGGATATATTTCCTCAAGAAGAAATCTGAAGTCTTTGACACGTTTAAAGAATTTAAGGCTCTAGTGGAAAACGAGACAAAGAAGAAGATAAAGGTGTTGAGGATAGATAACGGTGGAGAGTTTTGCAAGAAGGGATTTGAAGAACTTTGTAAGAAGTGTGGTATAGCATGGAAGAAGACTACTCCATACACACCTGAGAAAAATGGAGTTGCAGAAAGAATGAACAAGACGTTGATGGAAATGGCAAGAATCATGGTTAGTGGTGTCAGGTTAGGACAAGAATTCTGGGCAAAGGTGGTGGAGACTGCATGTTACTTGGTCAACAGATCACCTTCATCAGCATTGGAGGATAAGACTCCATGAGAGGTATGGACTGGTAAGAAACGCTCTCTTTGTTAGGCCCCTATACTACTAGTGTAACCCCTTATTATTATTAGTACAACGCCCTTATTATATTGATGTACCCATGTAGTGCCCATATTGTTACTATTGTGCCCCATAGAAGCCCACTATTGTTATTATTGTGCCGTTACATTATTATTGTTATATAGACTCTGATTATATAATGACCCCTTAGACTCCTATATATAGAAAGGAGGTCTTTTCATTTGTATCATCCAAGAATTGTTCATTTATGTAATGTAAAGGAGGTTTCCCCCTCGAATAGGTTGAATTCTAAGGCGTTGATGTATCTTTTCTATCTTTTCTTGAACTGGTTTCATAACATTTGGTATCAGAGCTTTGGATTCTAGGGTTTCGCTGCTCCAAACAGGTCATCGTGGCATTTTCGTAATAACTTTTTTTCTGCGACATTTCAGAAGTCGAAAAAAACCCCATTTGAGAAGACATCGCGCTAAATCTCGGGTCCGAATTTCAGAGTTTTTTGCACTATATTTTCGGAGATATGAACTGAGGAAGTTGGTCCTTTTGTAGAATCCTGAATTACATTCAAAAAAGGTGACCTAGGGAAAATCGTCATAACTTTCTCTCTGAGCATCATATTGAAATTTCATAAGAAGGTACAGAAAGAGGACAGGCTGTAGTTTCTTGTATATATTTTTCACAGCCAAAGGTCAAAACAGGGACATGTGGCACATCGTACCAGTTCGCTCTACTTAATTAGTCTATAATCAGGTCACTGTGGGAGATTTGGCATAACTCTTCATTGGAGAATCCAATTGGGGTCAGACTGGTGGCATTGGAAAGAGGACACAAAGGACTACTACAGGTCATAGTTTCAGAACTTAAAGATCTGAGAGTATAGAGTTACATTCATTTCAAGATCGAACTCCTAAAATCAAGAAAAAACAAGATGAGGAAGTTTGATGGCAAGGATCCGGTAAATTGGATACGTTAGATGGAGCAATATTTTGATCTACATGGTGTACCACTGTTACAAAAGGTATGTATTGCATCTTCATATTTAGAACCGAATCATTTTTTATGGTATAAAGGGCTTTGTTCTCATAAACAACTTGTTACGTGGTAAATTTTCTCAGAAGAAATGATAGCACATTATGAGGATACAAAGAGAAACACCACAACAATTGGAAAGAGTAAAAGGGATTTGTTAAATATTAGAAAGTAAAATTATGGCAACAAGGAAGTCTACCCCTCACAACTATAAAGATAGAAGTTTTCTTTCTCCTAGCCTTCCACAACTTACAAGGGTTACACCACAACAATTGGAAGAAAAAAGAGAAAAAGAGCTTTGTTACAATTGTGATAGCAAATGCACTAAACGTCATAAGTGTGCTAAGAAGAAATTATTTTACATAGAGTATGAAGAAGAGGAAGAAAAGTATCAAGAAACATAAAAAGAAAAGGATACTCCCCAGGAACCAACCCCAGAGAAAGAGGAAATGAATCCGACCATCTTGTAATGCATTCATTAGAATTACCACTCATCAAATGGTAAAGACATAAGGACATATCAAGAAGAAAATGGTAATAGTGTTGATTGATTCAGGTAATACCCATAATTTTATTAATTGTAAGATAGCCAGGGACTTGAATTTCTTCCTAGATCCAAAACCAGAGTGTCAAGTGATGGTTGTAATTGGAAGAACCATAAATTTCTCTGGAAAGTACCATAATATCTAGCTATCCATGGGAGAATATGTATTGAATAGCACAATGTTTTCTGTTCCAATCGGTGGTGCTAATTTTGTACTAGGAGTCTAATGGCTAAAATCCTTGGGTACAATAGCTTTTAATTTTCAAGAATTTTTTGTGAAATTTTCTTCGGAAGGAAAGGAATTTGAATTAAAGGGTATTGTAGGGAAACCAGGAAAGATAATAAACTCTGATGGAATAACAAAGCTTATAAATAAAGAACAATGAGGCATAATTGCATGATTATATTCGCTAATTGTTTGCACTTTGAAATCATGTATTATTCTAGATCTCCAAAATGTCCTGGACAATAATTTTAAGGTATTTGAGACTCCCAAAGGTCTCCCACATATTTCTGATCATGATCATGCTATTCATTTTATTCTAGGATGTGTTCCTCCAAACATCAAGCCTTATAGATATCCATATGCCCAAAGGAATGAAATTGAACATATGATTACATAAATGGTAGAGGTTGGTACAATTATCCAACCAAATTTGATAAACAAAGGAAGGTATGAATGGAAGAATGGCGAAGTTGGGAGGGAACTCATTCAAAAGTTGTCGAATATCCCAGTTCCAATAATATTGCGAGAACTTGACAAGGAAGGAAAAATCATATTGGAACTTGGAGAAGTCATAGAAACAAGAACCTGATAGCTATAGAATCAATCAATTTCAGAGTATCTCATCAAGTGGAAGAACTTACCCGCTGCAGATTCCACATGGGAGGACAAGAACTTTATACAGAAGCATCAAGAACTACTCAAGTTGAGGACAACACTTTTTGAAGGAGAGGGGCATGTTAGAACCCTATACTACCAGTGTAACCCCTTATTGTTATTGGTACAACCCCCTTATTATATTGTTGTACCCATGTAGTCACCATATTGTTACTATTGTGCCACATAGAAGCCCACTATTGTTATTATTGTGCCTGTACATTATTATTTTTATGTTCGCTCTGATTACATTATGACCCCTTAGATTCCTATATATTGAAAGGAGGTATTTTCGTTTGTATCATCAAAGAATCATTCATTTGTGTAATGTAAAGGAGGTTTCCCCTCGAAGAGGCTGAATTATAAGGCATTGATCTATCTTTTCTATCTTTTTGTGAGTTGGTTTCATAACATGACACATTGAAGCAACATGATGATGGAAGCAGCATGATGATGATATATTATAGCAACATGATGATGAATGTTTCAATATGATGGGTATAGTGATGAAGTGTATCACAACATAATGAGGGGCATCACAATGGTGAGGTGCAATAGTATGATATAGAAAGTTCATGGTGCTACAACTATAGCAAATTGGTACAAAATCATACAAGGGACATCAAGCTAACATTGGGACAATTGTATGGTACTTAGCAGCAAGTACACCAAGAACGCAATGGTACAACAACATGCATGTGACAACAAACTAGCATTGGGACAACTGTATGGTACTTAGAAGCAAGTACACCAAGCATGCAATGGTACAACAGCATGCAAGGGATATCAAACTAACATTGGGACAGTTGCATGGTACTTAGCAGCAAGTACACTAAGCATGCAAGGGACAACAAGCAAGCAATGGGACAAAAAACAAGGACAACATGGTTCAACCATGACACGTGGGACAACAATACAACATTAAGTGTAGCAGCCATGAGGTCCAACATTGTGATGATTGGTGCAGCATGGTGCAACACAGTCAGGTGCAACATGATGACGAGATGCATCAAGATGATAAGTGAAGGAGTCACCTTGGAGAATTAGTTGAAGCAACATGTCTTCAACTAATCTCATGTATCATATTCTTAGAGATGATCTATGCTCTCATCTAGATAAGTCAAAGTGTTGACTTCAATTGTATATGTACTATCTCTCTCTCTCTCTGTTGAACAATTGAAGAACATAGAAGAGGAATTATTCAAGGGTTTCCCCACATTAGGGGTTGTCCCTGGCTAGCGCCACATCTTGTGTTCTCTTGTCTTGGCTTGTCTTCTACTATTTATATTTATGTTCTATCTATAGTTTACTTTAATGCTGATTTGATTGCTAATCCAGAAAAAATATTGAGCTAACTGTGAAAATTGAAATAAATTTCTCTAGCATAGAACATACCCAAAACTTAACATATGCTAAAATGAAATATAACGTACGATATATTTATTTCACCTTGCAATATTTTTATTGGCAATGTGCTTGTGTTTGTGATAGAGGGTAATATAGAATGTTTTTTTTCACAATGCAATGTTATTGCTGGCAACATGCTTATGTTTGTACCATATCCCATCTTAGACCACATATTCCATATGAAGGGCCTTCTAATAATTTGAGGGTTTAACATTTTTTATTTTGTAACAAAAACCTATGTAGGCATGGACTAAAACCTCATTGTCTCTAAAATGAAAGATCAATTTTCATAAGCACGGAGATGTTTCACAAAAGATTATTATTGCAATGTTTTTATTGGTAATGCTTTTGTGTTTGTGCGAGAAGGAAATTTAGCATGCACTAGATTTACTCTACAATGCAATGTTGTTGTTAACAATCTTCTTTTATGCGATAGAAAGGAGTTTAACATGTGTTATATTTCCATTGCCTTGCAATACTTTTAATGTCAATGTGCTTGCGTTTGTGCTAGAAGGAAATCTAGCTTGTGCTAGATTTCTTTTGGTTTGCAATATTTTTCCTGGGAATATGCATGTGTTCGTGCTAAAAATAATTCTAGCATGTGCTAGATTTCTTTCACCATACACTGTTTTTATTGGAAATATCCATGTGTTTGTGATAGAAATAAATCTAGGATGCAAATATTTATTTTTCTTTGCAACATTTTTATTGGCAATATGCTTGTGTTTTTGCTAGAAGTAATTCTATCACATTCTCTATTTCTTTCACCTTTCAATGTTGTTATGTGTTTCTCGTTGTGTTAGACAAAGATCTAGAAGAAAATCTAATGATTGCCATAGTTAATGTTCTTTCATTGTATTTTTATTTTATGGTTTCTAAAGCAAGCTAACACTATACATGAATATAAAATAATTTTTTTGTGCAAATATGATGTAGTTTCTACAGTTTCTTTTATTTATTAACAATGTACTGTCTTTTGGAAATGTGCTTATGCTCATGCTAGAAGGAAAGCTAGTAGGTGCTAGCTTTCTTATAGTCACAATTAAAAGAATATAATAAATTATTTGGGGGTGCCCTTTTTCTAATCAGCACCATGATTAGTTATTATTGTGAGTTCTACACTTGTTATTTTTCTTTTTCATTTTGTACACATATAATGATGCCAGTAGTTATAGTATTTATAAATTCATACTTTCTTCAATAATTTGAAATTGTGATAATAGACTTTTTTTGTTTGTCAGAAAACATGGACTATGAAGCTAGTGAGAATTCAAAGGAAGCATCCAAGGAAAAAGGAAGTTCAAGAAATACGACACCAATATCTTTAAATGGTATGACTATTTTAAAATTAGTTTATACTTTGTTACAATGGTTAGACATTATGCTAATAAATGGTTGTTTATTAGTTTATATTTATTATTTTATCAGGTCGATGATAAAATTTTGTGCTCCTTTTTCCACTGTCCAATTACAAATTTTTCTGATAAAAAAATCTCTTATATATTGATCAACCTATTTGGGATAAATGGGACATTGTTTTTCACTGTTACCAACTAGGCACATTAAACTGTTATCCAAGGCAACTTGATTTTGAGAACTACAAGAGAAATAGTCTACACAGTTTGACAAAAGCTAGGCCCCTTCAGGGATTAACTGTGGAAGAAATTTCTTCAATAGTAGATAAGCTATTGGATCGAACCATTTGGTTTTATATTCCACTTAATCATCCAACAAATGCCATAAAATTAAAAGATTATTGTTCTAAATTGAGAACCTATAGAACAATACTTGATGCAATGATTACACATTGTCAAAGTCATGATGATAAATTGAATGAGAAAATTGCGTTACATATTGTTAAAGTCATGAAGAGAAATTGAATGAGAAATCTCTCACCACATTCAACATTCTTGAGCATTATGAAATTAACGATATCATATTTTCCAATTTTTGCAACACGGTGGAGTCCACTTATGTAAAAGGAACACATAATACAAAGACACAATCCCTTTCTCAGCGAACATGTGGAGTATTTGACAGAACGATAAATGGATCAACAAGTGTTCAATAGGTTGACAACAATTTTCAATTTGGTTTTAATTTTGGGGGCCTTAATCATTTGTCAACACTTTTGCACTCTTTTCAAATGTCAGTGCAACTAATTTTACATACTGACCTTATTGTTTTGGATACATTGACTTTGAAAAAAGAACCATTCCACAAAGGATATTACATTGAATATTTTCAATTTGTTATCAAAAAAAATGAGTTGAATGACTTAACTACAATTCTCTTAGTAGAACTTTGGTTTTTTAATAATGTACATGAGTATTTGGAAATTTCCATAAAGAACTCCAAGTTCAACTATAAAATGAATAGTGGCATTTATGAATATAAGTCTCAAAACAATTATAGTTATGATATAGCTTTTACTATACATTTCTATACTTCAGAATTAAAAAATTAGGAGGCTTCAAAATACTCTCACACATTTGAAGACACACATGATGACAATGAGAGAGACTATGATTTCTGGATGGATTTATTGGAAAAACACTAACAATGTAGTGATGAAAAAGTGGTTATTTCTCATTATGCCAGGAAAAATAAAATCAAGGCTTGTACATATGGAAGAAAAATTGCATGTGTTGTTCAAACAAAGTCACAAAGGACAATCATGTTGAATAATTACAAATATTTTCGACTACCAAATCTAGGATCCATTAACTTTTCAAAAAATTCAGGTACTATAGTTCATTTGTTTGTTTCTCTTATAATATTTTGGATACTATTTTGTTCATATTTCTTAATTGTCAAAGTGTTTACTAAAATGACTAATGATGAAGATTCTAAAACAAAGAATGATGAAAATGGGAAGAAACAAAATAATGAATGTAGTGCTTATGATGTTGAAAAGGGTTTAGAGATGGAAATAGGAGGAGGAGGAGAAGTTATCATACCAGGTACATAATTTGTTTGGTTGTTTCTCTTGTTACCTTCTGAATTTATTTAATTTCCATATTCATAACATTTTTGGATGCCTATTATAGGGAATTATGAGAAGAATGAAATTAATCAAGATAATGACCATGGAATGATGGAGATAGAAATGGGTATTAATCATTGTAACTCTTTTTCTTAATCTAATTTATTATTATTATTGTCATGATTCATAACATTTCAGATGTTGATTTTTGTTGGAAATAAAGAGAATGAATATAGTGACAAAGAGAATGTCCCACAAAACTACAATCAAGAGCAAAATATTATATGGACAAGTAAATATGATTCATTTTTTATATAGTTTAATGAATTTTGTTCATTGTCACAATTTATAACATTTTTATGTTTATTATAGAGACAAGCAAGGAGAACAAAAACATTGATCAAATGGATGTGAAATAAAGATTTAATCAAGGAAAAAGATAATATCAGGTACTTATAATTTGTCCACTTGTTTTCTTTATTATTTAATGATTTTATTAATTTTCAAAATTGAAAATATTTTATATGTTTAATTTAGAGACAATTAAAGGTAACAAAGATGATGATGGGGTGCAAAGTTACAAATTGAAGATAATATCATATCAGATACTTATAACTTATCTTATTGTTTACTATATTATTCTTCAAACTCTAATGCTTGTAACTACCGTAATGTGGTACATTTTTATTATGGGAACAAATAAAAAAGATAAAATTAACAATCAAAATAATGTTAAAGGTGTGTGTGTGTGCGTTTATTTTTAAAGGTTGTGTTACTAATGATTTTTTCGGTATCAATATTTGATTGAAGGTTTAATATGTTTAGTCTAGGTTCTATCAGGATGATAAAATAAATTATTATTTCATCTATAAATAGTGAAAATACCACTCAAGGTAAGTGTATTGTTTCAACATTTTTTTTAGTAATTTTTGTAATATGAATAAAATGGTTTGACTATATTATTTGTCGTTGTATTGAAGCCAAAATAATTGGAAAAAATAAAGTTACTTTTGAACTAAAGGAAATTTTTTATCATAGCATTGATGATGAGGAAATAAACAAAGGGAATATTAAGAAAATGGGATCTGATGCTAATTACACAATAGAGAAAAAGTTATTTTGGATTCATTCATATGAAAAAAAAAAAATTGAAATGTGTTTCAAAAATGAATCCCTTGACATTGCCATTTGGTCGACAATTTTGAAACAAAGCATAACAAAAGTTTTAAAAAAGTTGGTTGCAGAAACATTGCAAGATAAACACGTGTTTATCTGAACTGATTAAGATTTTAAATCACAAAAGGGACATATGGTCATTAATAATCCAACCAAAGTTATACTCACTAAATCATTGAAAATTTTGTAGGAAATGCATACCCAATATGATGCAACCAATAGTATTATAGTGGATTTTTCACTTGAGAGGGTGAAAGAGAATCCCAAAGAAAATGTGATTTTTTCTCCTCCATTCATTGGAACAAATCAAGAGGATAATTGGTTGATTGATGAGCTATGGAGAATGTTGCATAAACTCAAGAAGGCTATATATGTGTGAGCTGCTTTGAAGGATGTCCAATTGCATTTAGAAGTACCTCAAGATGAGAGATGTATGTTTCATGCTATTATATGTATGGCACATGAATTATTGCTTTTATTTCACAACACTAATAAAATAATTGTTGATTTGGTTTGTCATTACTAAAAATAAAATTTTTTATTTTATTTATCTTTAGCGAGATATTGTGTTGATAGCAATTATTGATTTGAATGGTCATTCAATGTTTTCATATCAAAATTTCCAATGCTATAGAAATTTTTACAATGGATTACATTATATCTAAAAATTAATAGATAACTAGTCTATTTGTTTGAATTAGATCATTACAATTATTTTTTTTAATCGGGGTTTAAGTTATCATTATACCTCTTACAAATTAGTAATGTGAAGGATGACCCATTTCATTCTTATAACTTTTTTTTATTCCATATAAGTTCAAAAAATATATTAGGTTCTACGTAGCACCAACAATAAACATACAATTTGTACTAAAAGAAGCACTGAAAGCAACTAAGGTAGAGACTCTAAAAATTAGCATATAACTAATTAGGTTTGAAATTTAAAAATTGTATTATAGTGTATGTGGAAGTTAATATATAATTAGTGTGTTTACTTGCACTAGACCATTGTAATTATATTTTTCAATTGTAATTAAAGAAATAATTATAAGTATAAAAATCAATGATTTTAATGGTGGGTCAACGCGTTCTTAGAAGAATTGTATTCCATACAAATTATATAAAGGTACTAGGTAGTATATATAAATTAAACATATCATTAGTTTTTTCATTTTAATGGGGCCATTGCATTTGTATTTTGATTACTATTAACTCGCAAAATTCTCTTTGCATATAAATGGAAATAATTTATAATAAATACTAACGTCATTTTTAATTTGGTAGGTGTTTATGTCCTTAAGCAATGAAGTGTAGATATTTTAATATCATACATGTGGTTGCAGCGTAGATGCAGATGGGCATTACTACAAGTTAGAAGATGTTGATATTTGAAATGGAAGGAGTATTCTTCAAATCATACACCAGAGATGAACGCAATTTTCATATTCAAAGAGAACTAGATTGATAGTTTGGTGGTAGGTCTTATTTTTTAAGGCTTTTCTCAGTCAGAAGTATTAAAATGTTGCTTAAAAAGTTATGATGTCACAATATGGACATTAAATGTCACTGACAAGTACATCTCAAAATTACTTTAAAAGTTAAATATTGATATAGATGACTTTAAATTTGCATGGGCAAGTCTCATTGTTATTTGCAAACAAAATTGGAAGCAAGGAGAACAAGACAATTTTATGAGAAAAAGTTGACTAATGTGTGGTCCCAATATGGAGATAATTATGAAGAATCAAATGTATTGCTAATAGATACAGCAACGCATACTTTTCAATTCATTGGATATCGATCAAACCACATCTTGATAAAAGCGTATATAGGAAAAGAGCAAGACACTTACTTATGCAAGTTTTATTCTCCTTTTTTAAGACACTTCATTGTATCAAAGAAACACATGAGTACATTTCAATGTTCAATAGAACATGTACTACATTGTAGTGGATGGAGATAGTTTCCTTTAAAAATTTGTTGAAAAGTACATTCCAAATTTTCATTACATTTGGACATAGGTTTTGTTGTATCAATTTGTATGATTTTATATTTTTTTGGAATATATGGGAACTGCCAATTATATTAATATGTATATTTCTTATTATTATTATTTTTTTTTGCAATGAATTTGTTGCATGCCTTTTAAATTATCTTACATGAACCATCAAGACATGTTACTTTTAATGATTTATGTTTACTTATATGCATCAATAATCATATATAAATGTGAAATATAAGTTTTGAAATAGAACTCCTTGCAAACAAAGGTGGGATTCTTACTAAAGAAATTATAATAATTTACTTGATAAATGCTATCTTCACTATTCACAATGCATTATTCACTATTAAGGCTAATGCGAAATGTGTCATAGATGAATGATTTCAACCTTTTGAAGCATAAGATAGGTGATTTATCAATTCATAATTTTCCTAAATTTATATGCTTAAATCAATTAATGGTTGTAGTTGCAATCATATAACAATTAAAATCAACAAGGCACAAAGTTAGTTATTCATTGTTTACATATAAAATGCACTAATATGAGTGCATAAATATGATTTGTAGTTTTTAGATAAAAATCTATTGTAAATAATTTTGTATTTCTTAAAAAAAACATATAATTAATGATAATGATTGCTAATTGGACTATCAAGGTTTGGTTAGACACTATCATGGATGAATTATATCTTTGAACTTTAAGGCATTTAATTTCATTACTTAAAGTTAATTTTTTGTAAATTTGTATTTTAAATAAACTGAAATCTTTAATCCATAATCTTATCACTTAATTTATTAAGAGTATTAATTTCATATTGTATTGTTTTGAAACAAAACTCTATGTAAAACAAATTATATCTTCTTAATAAAACATGGAATAATTAATTAATAATGTGTTAAGTGGACCATCTAGACTCATTAAAGAGATGGGTAAAAAATGGTTGTATCTAAAGTTTTTGCACCATAAGACATCGATTTTCCCATCCATATTAACATTTTGTCATTTTCAATCCTTAAATAGATTATTTGTGGTTTAAATAATTTCATAGAATCCAATAGGACTTGAAGAATTCTATTTGCTTATATCAATTGATAGAAGTTTGTAAATGTGATGTATTTTTGAAATGTAGCTCTTTATATATATAAGTAATTGATAATGAGTTCTAAGTTATCTATACAAAAGCATTTATCGACTTTTATTTTCCTATCATGAGGTTTAATATAAATGTATAAATGTAACATTTTTTTTTGAAATATAACTCCATGTAAAATTAAATGTTTTTCCTAACAACACATGGAATAATTAATTGTTTTAATGAATGTTAAGTAGATTGTTCAAGTTTTATTTTCCTACCATTTAATTTTCCCACCCCTAACATTTGGTAAATTTCAATTCTTAAATAAATTATTTGTAATTGAATAATGTGATAGAAGGCAATAATACAAGTATGTATTAAATTCTGTTTAGTATATATGTGTGTATACATGCAATTTGTTTTTGAAATAAAGTTCTTAATGTAAGTAAAAATATATTTTTTAGAAAATTAAGAATTTAAAATCAATATTTTATGAGGTCTAACTAATTTATTCTATTTTGAATTGACAACTTTTTCTAACCATGCATTCTTAAATCAATTATCTCTATATGTAATCATGTCATATAAGTCAGTAAGTCAAGAAACCATTAGTTGATTTTTATTTATTATGTGGTTTAATATGAATGTATAAATGTGACATTTTTATTTCTAGAATAAAAATCCATGTAAAAAATGCATTTTCTAATAAAACATGGATTAATGAATTCACAATGAGCATTAAGTATACTATTTAAGCTCATTCAACATATGAGTCATAAATGAATGTCTTAAAACTTTTTCCACCATATGACATGATTTTCCCATAAAGTTAAACATTTTGTAAATTTCAACCCTTAAAGAAACTATTTGTACTTAAAATAATCTCATAGAATCCAAAAAGACTTAGAAGCTATTTATTCAATTCCATTTATATATATGTATTGATATAAGCTTATAAATGTAATTTATTTTTGAAATAAAGCTCTTAACGTAAGTAAACATATATCTTTTAGAAAACTAATGAGGATTAATTGATATTGAACTTTAAGTGGTTTATTCAGACTTTATCAAAAATCAAGTGTCATAGATGAGTGCATTTTAATACATATTTAATATTCAAAACCAATTTCATAATGATAATTTATTTTTATTTACATTAAGTATTTAATAATTAAAGAACATGAGGACTTATATAAATTTCAATCAAAATTCATGAGTTATGTTTCACAATTATTTCTTCCCCATTAAAAATTCTTACGATTTTCTCCACTTAGTGAAAGTAATGGTCAATCATGGTTTTCCATCCAATTGAGACTATTATTTACATACATTGAGACTATTATTGGTTTTGACGATGTTTACAAGGAGATATCAATATCCACACTACCATCAACTTTACTAATTTTTGAAAACACTTGCCTCCACTACTTACAAGAAGACCACTAATTATTGTTTACTTCAATTTGTAGCTTTTTCCATCACTATGGAATGACTTGAATACCCATTTAATAACTCTCATTTGATGTACTTGAATTTTTAGTGGAGATATATCAAAGGTGCCTAACCGTTTTAAAATAACTATATCAACAATGCCTAACTTTTATAATGGATGCCTGGGTGCTGGGAAGAGGAACGATAACCCCCTCATTAGTTCTTCATAAAGGCATGAAGGGACCTGTTAACACCCAGGTTGTTCCCTTTGACTCTAAGGGAATACGGCCGGGGTAACCACTAACCAATCTTTGGACTACAACTTCTAGCCAAGCTGTAATCAGAGAGGGCTCTCTCTTTATGATTTGTCACTGTTCTAATGAAGTTTTTAGGCTAGTTATGAAGTGAATGTTTGATTGTCTTTTGTGTTTGGTTGGGAGGATGATTTTGATATCTTTTAGAGTGTTCTCTGCGGGTGAAACTAATCCATTGGGCAATGGGGTCTGTAGCAGTTGCTTTCTTGAGATCCTGGATAAAGTGTTGTTGGGATTACAGGGCCTGTTTGTATTTCATAAAACAAATTGTAAATTTGAGAGGGTGATGTGCAAACAACTAGCAAAGAGCATTTAAGAATTCCTTACTGAGCTGGGTAGTGGGGAAAGAGGTCTATTACTTAGGAGCAATTACTTGAATTCCTAAAACAAAATAGATTACTGTGATGATATGGTGTGAAAAGTAGCATTTAAGAATTACTCTTTCATTACCATAACTGAAGAAAACATATGAAATAGCTTAGATTGAGCTCAGGGTAACCAATGATTAAGTCCCGAGACTATTCTTTTTCCTTTCTACTTAGATATTGAGTACATGGAGAACATTAAAGACATATGAAAGTATAATGAGCACATGTAAAACAAAGAGTAACAAGAAAAACTTATTGAGCCATGAAATACACAGGAATCCTGCAACTTTCAGTCATACACCAGCCAGACATCAAAAACACAATGCTTTCAGAAATCCCATCATCTTTGTATTAGCTCTCTGAAGATTTACAATAGAGGAATCACAGAATAGCTCTCAGGATATTTCATACATCCGGAGTCCAACCCCTGCTAACAAATGCGAGGGGGAATATATAGAAGTGTCATTACAAAAATATCTCAGGCATTAAGTCATCTGAGAAGAAAATATCTTCTTACACTCGTACATGGCTTGTAGGTGAGAAGTAATTACAATCTTAAATGAGTTATAAAAGCTCTTAACTCTCGTCAGAGTAATATTGACCTTTGGGGCTCACGGAGTCGGTTGATCGGCTTTATCATAACTGCTGAATGACTTGATGTGCAACTGTTACTTTTCTGTGTCTTCTTGTCCCTGCCACCTGTGCTTGTTGATGCTGTTGTTGCGGCCGAGTACCTATGCTGAGTTGGCTCAGCTTCTTCATACCTGCTGATGTATCTTTTGTCCAGCTGTGTATGTAATACAAACCTTTTGCTGAAGAGAAAGATGTGTTTATTTAACTTTGATTCAAAAGCAATCCTATTAATTCCTGCCATGTGTCTGGAGGAGGTAGCTGTTGTTTCAAAATTGACCCCAAGGTCTCATCAGCCTCTGTAAATTTATAGAAGTGAGGGGGCTCATCAAATAAGTGTGTGACTTCATTCTTAATAAAAAACAAATTATCTAATATTTCAAAAAGAATTTTCCCTGTTACTGGGCCTGCTCCTGAAGATGCACTTGGTGCCTCAGCAATCTGTATTGCTGCAAAACTACTTACTCTCTTGATATACTTGTCATGTGAGAGTAACTTCCCCGATTCTAACAAGCTGGGGAGCCCTCTGTCCTGCAGAGCCAAGAACCTATTCTGGAATTTATTTATGTCAGCTTGCATATCCTGGATTCTTCTATCCAAGGTCTGAATTAGGTTCCTCATTGTCAGGACTCTTTTGATTAAAGAGATTGTTTCAGTCCTGTTTGCAATTCCCATTCTCACCAGCTGGGAACTTGTCCTTTAGTTGAGCACTTCAATCATCTTGGGGGCGATCTCAGGCATATTGCCTACAGATGTCCTTGCTTTGTGCAGTTCTTTTCTTTCTCTACCAATGAGTCCCACTTGCTCATATATGGCCTCAATGTACTCCCATTGGTTAGTTATTGATTGTCCAATGGTGGTCCAGATAACTTGTTCGAGCTCTGCTGTAACTTTATCAAAACTGAGCTCCTTTTCTAGCTCTGCAATTCTTTTCTTCAGAGCTTTTACTTCTCTTTCCCTCTCAGCCACATTTTGCTTAGACTTATCATATTTTTCATTTATTTTTGCTAAGCTGTCCTAGGCTTGGCTGAGTTCTGACATTTGAGCCTCTAGCACCTGTATTTCTTGCCTCAGCTTCTGCATGTCCAGGCTCTCAGCCTGCTCTGTTGTTGGTGCTGAGGTGGTTGGTGCTGTGGTGCCTGGAGCATCCTGCTGAGCCTGTTGCTTTGGAGGGACAGTATCTTGAGGGATCTCCTCAAGGCTTATTGATTCTGTGGGCGGCTTGGAAGATTTCCCTGCCTCCCTCCTTTGCAATGCTGCTTCCAATGTGGTCTCTGTGTCTTGCAGCTTTTCCTGTGTTTCTATCAGCTCCTTGTATAATGTCATCAATAATGCAGTTGCATCTTTTTCTTGCCTCTGCTGGGCAACCTCATCTATCTGTGGGTGTAGAGTTGGGGGGATCTTCATTTTATTTTTTATTGTAGCCATGTCTGCATCCCTCAGTTTAAGGACTTGTTGTATTGCCTTAACGTCATTGGGGTCATGCCCAAACTCTATGATTATTTCTTCTAATGCCTTGATTCTGTTATCTTTAGCTCGGGAGGATGCCCTCTCCAACTCAAGCTGTGCTGCAGTGTTGTTTAGGCTATTCTGTAGCCTGTAATTAATCAAGGTCTTGTTTGCCAGAGTGGCATAGACCATCTCACCCGTTTGTTTGTGAAGCTCAATCTGATCTATGGGGTGGATGTCTTTTGAGAGGACTTCCAAATTAGTCCTAATATAATCCGCAGCTGTTTGTGGTTGCTGCACTCTAGGAGTGAAATGGCTCATGGTCATCTTGCCTTCTTGTACATCAAAGGCAGACATGAGTCTCTGTTGGTTTGCAGGTGTCATGTTTAGGAGGTGATTGTAGAGTCGAATCTTTATTGGCTCACTCCTTCTTTTGGCATCTTTGAATTGTTGTTTTATGCTTGCACCTGTTCCCTGCTGGTGCCCTGAGGAGCTCACTTCTCCCAATGCTGCCCTGTCTTGCTCTTGTTACAAGGAGCTGGCAGAAGCCTCCATGCTTGGCATTTCCTCCTCTGAGAAGGGATTTAGCCTTTGCCTCTTCTCTATTGTTTCAATGAGGGGAGTCTCCCTCTCTCTCTTTCTACTAATGTCCTCCCTTTGAGGGGTCTGGAGGACAGAGGAATCAACCCTAGAGTCTTGCGTCGGAGGTGCCACTGGTGCTGTTTTCTCTTGGGTAGCCATCTGGGCCTCTCCTTTTTGCTTCTCCTAACCCTGTTGGTTTGTTTGTTGCTATTCCTGTTGGGGCTGCTGCTGTTGATCCTGTTGGCCCTCTGGTTGTTGTTGGCCCTCTGGTTGTTCCATCACTTTATCCTTTCCCTTGTCCTGCCCTTGATTAGTATTTTGCACTGCCTCTTGTTGTGTTGTAGAGGATGAAGCAGCTGCTTTTGTTTGAGGATTTGGCAGAGAAGGCACCTGAGAAGGACATTCCAAGTCAGCCATTTTTAATAAATGCCTTCTAGCTCTTTCAACTAGCTCTTCTTGAGACACAGGCTCTTCTAAGGTGTTTCTCCTTCACTTCGGTTGGTTAGCATGTCTCAGGATGTGGAACATGCTCTCATGCTCATAGCTAGAGAGCTTGCATCTCTGTCTCCTCAAGGATATAAAGCCGTTGGGGTCATAGGGCTTCCAAAGGAAGCTTAGTTTTAGGCCAAGGTTTTCCAACATCCTATCTGCTTCTTTCCATCCTTCTCTTCTGTTTAGGATGAAGTGGCCTAGCTGGTTTCTAACTTTAAGCTGTGCCCTTTTTCCTTTTCCTACAAAGTGCACCTGGTCGGCATTGCCAAATTGCCTGAAATACTCCAGGGAAAAGAGCCTCATGGGCACAAATCTAGGTAGGTTGTATGGGCGTAGCTAACACCCATATATCCTAATCACAGTGTAATGCTGGTAAAAATACCAATCTCCTATGCTGTAGGCACTGGACAGTTGCAGAGTCCTCTACATTTCATCAGAGAGTCTTGGAGGGGGTGCTGTCAAGAGTAGAGACAAGGCTGGATGAATGAATAAGTCTATGAACTCAGAATATGTATATGGTGAGTATGCACGGTGGTGGAAGGCTGAGCTCCAGTATACCATTGATCTTGGGTTTCCTGCTGCATCCGTTCTCTTGATTTCAAAAGATAACTTCTCATGTTGGTGATACAAAATGAGATGATAAATATATGAGGTGTATCTGAACACCCTCTCTCTGGATAAGTGCAGAAATTTCTCATGTATCTTGTCAGAGATATATGTAGCATAGTCATAACAAATGGGGGCCTTACCAGGGGTAAACATTGTCATCATTACTAGCACTGTTTCCTCTACGAACTCCATTGATTTGTACCCCAGCACTGAGCTTATCATGTATGCTAGGTCCAGGCCCAGTTGATTCAAATAGCCATCGAATATGGGAGGATGCAGCACTGTGTCAGATTTATTGATAAACAACTGATTAAGCTTTAGGATCTCTGCATTGATTACCTTGGCTCCTTGATTGATTAGGTCTAGCAGGGATAAAGGAACCAATTCCCTTTGAGTTTTGAATTGGACCATCTCCCTGATGGCCTCAGGGGTGGTGTAAAATACAACTGCACCTTGTGGGTTGAGCACAGCCCTCTTCATAGGGTCATAACAGTCAGCACACAAGTGGATGAGGTCAGGGAACCGATTGACCTGAGGCATCTTGAAGATTGGGAGGGAGGACTCCCAAATGAATAGGATGTCTGTTCCATCTCTGTGCCTAGCCCTGAGCTCATTTAATAAATGAATGTGAAACGTACATTTGGCTGGGGCATCCTCCGAGATTTGGTAATCTAGGTCTGCCAAATCTTTCCAATCTAGCTCTCTCTGAGGAGCATTCAAGGGAGTAACATTAAGGGCTACTGATGCCGAAGGGGTATCCATGTCTGTTCAAACGTTTCTTGGGCTGATGACTGTGCTAACTGAGAAAATGGAATTTGAGAGAAACACAGACTAGCAGGCTTGCTTTACAGCATAATAGGATAGTACAGGGCTTTCTGAGAAGGCTTTTTATACAGTTTAACAGACCTCCTTTGGCAATTTAGGAGCAGGATAATGAGTTCACGATTGCGCGAACAAAAAAGGGTTTTCACTAAAAACGAAGTGTAAAATGGGTCCATCAATGTAATTCGACCTCAAATTGTTTAGGGAAGATAGGACATACTTGGTTTTGTGGTCAAATTTCAATGTCTTGTTGTGTCCAGGTATGTTTTATGAGTAACTGTGAAAAAACCAGTTTGCAAGGAAATGGACGGGCAAATACCTGTTTAGCAAGTAGCTTGGGACGAAAGAGTAGTTGAGCTGGCACTCTGAGCTTCTGCGGATGGTCGAAAGTTGGCTGGTAGACTGCTGGTCGTAGTTTGCATGCAGACAGCATAGAGGTCCTTTTCTCATAAAATAACAAAAAAAACGCGAAAAACCGTAAAAATATGGTATTTTTGCTTTATTGGCGCGTTTTTTGAATGACGTTAGCATGATGTCAGCATGTGGGTCCGGGATGGATGACGTCAATAGGACGTCATCGGGTGACGTGGCGGCCTGAGACTGGTCCATGGGAGCGATGAGGTGGCGGCCAGGTGGGCGAATGGGGGACGAGGTGGTCGGTTGTGGCAATGACGTGGGCAACAGCAGGGCGGGGACGTGGGACGGACAGGTGTCGCCATATCGGGCCCCCTCCTACACGGCAAGGAATCTGTCAGAGGGGGCTCCGACGGAGTTTGGCCGCGACACCTGTCCCCGCGTGACGCAGGCGTCTGACAGATATCGGAAGGTATCTGCCGGACGTCGGGGGCCTTCCGAAATCCATAGGAGCCATTGATCTGCGGGCGCATGATCGGACGGTTGTCGGGTAATGAACCTGCACGGAGAATAAACTCCCTCTTTGTTAAGGGTCAGACGTCGGGCCCTTTCAAAATTGGTGTTGACCATAGATCTGGCAAAGCCGCGATCGGACGATCGTCGAGTCGATTAATTGCACGGACGATAACAGTGAGTGGGCGGGTTTAAAAAATCATATTTCTTGGCAGGCGCGCCCGGCGGGACCATCCGCTTCATAGATGATTTTCAAAGGTTTTGGATGGTTTTATTTATTGAAATCAAATTTGCCCGCCAACATTAGAAAACGGTAGAAAACAAAAAGTTTTTCATGCAAAATTTTTGTACAAAGTATGCTGGGGCAAAACTATAGGAAAAGGGGGTTCTGATGAAGTTATATAAAGAGGCACAAATTGGATCCCTGACCTTAGGATAAGGCAGGGAAGGTATATTTTCATGATATTTCCGCCCTTTAATGGTTTAAGGGGGTCAAAAAAGGTTTCTTTAAGGGTTTTTTAGGCAAAAATGGAGACTTGAGTAGGGGGATGGGTTCAGATGGAGAAAAGGGGTTAAACATGGGTTCTTGACCTTAACCAGGTGTTAATTCAAGTCCCAGGGAGTGGAAATTATGGCTATAGTGCCAAGGAGGGGATATTTATACAGTGTGTGGGGTTTATAGACCATGGTGTTATAATAATAGGGAAAATGAAGTATAGGGAACTAAATAATAGAGTTAGCTGTTAATGTGGGGGGAAAATATGGATGAGGATCAGTACAACCAAGTTTTCATGAAAACAACTTAGTGTAAAGAGTAGATGAAAATGAAAAGAACTTTACACAAGAAATGTGGCTTCTAATGGCCTTAAGAACCACCATAAACTTTGAGTTTTCCTTGTGATCATACCTGGTGCAGGGGTGTTAGTTATGAGTGGTAAAAAATGGGAGAGAGGGGAGTTATACATGCTCCACTGTGTTGTTTTGCCTATACTTTGCATAGCAAAGTTAATCTTGGGGGGAACACCACTTCTGCAACTTCATCTACCTACCCAATTATTTGCCTAACATTTTTTATTTCTTCTTGGAGGGTGCACTTGAACTTGCAAACCCTTTGTGTGCCTTTTCTTTTGCATTGGCTTTTTTGTTTCACCTCCTATCTAATACTACCCTTATTCCTTCCAAGGCCCTAGATTAAGCAGTTGGGAACCTTAGTTTCTCTGCCTGACTACTGATCTGCCAAGTTTTAAACAGTTTGGATAGATTTCTTTCTCTGTTCTACAACATAAATTGAAAACATGGCATGACCCAGATTAGACTGTTGGGTCACCCAAAAATTTTAATAGGCCTGAAGGTATGCACACACCTTGTTCTTCTTTTGCAAATATGGATCCTTTGTAGCAGCAAAGTGGAGCATATTTGGCACTTGAATCTTGCCAATCATGAGATATGAAACCTATTGGTATAGGTAACCAACAGTAGCTCCACACAGGGATGGTTTTTCTCCTTGAAAGACCAAGAACAGCAGGTCAGTGTGCCTTGGCCCTCTAACTATTGCTTTTCCAACTTAGGAGTTTCTCTTCTTGGGTTCCTCAAAAAAGCAGACTGATTTATTGAAACTCCATGATGCAGTTCAGCCCCTTCTTGTATCTGCAATATTTCTTGAAATGGACCTATTCACATGTTTTTAGGGATAACAATATACAGAACAAATTTAGGATATATATACAACAAACAATGTACAAGAGCAGGCATGCTGCATCTATGGAAGGTAGTCAAAATAGTGCTTCAGCATCCTGCCATTGACAGGACCTTCATCTAAGTCAGTTTTGTCCAGATTTTCAAGAAAGTAGGTGTTATTTCCTTGCACTGCTTGTATGAGGAATGGTCCTCTCCAGAGGGAATCAAACTTTCCATGCTTTCCTCTGTTCTCTCTCCTTGAATCCCACTTGAGAACCTTATCACCTATGTTAAAATCCTCAGCCTTGGTCCTTCTATCAAAAGCTCTTTTGAGTTTTTCTTGTAAAATTTGGACTCTGTTGTAAACTTGGTCCCTGGTTTGCTGTAAGCATATAATCTGATTTACTCTCCTCTGTATATCATTAGGCTCAGCTTGAATTTCTTGGAGTAGCTTCATAACAGGGATCCCTAGTGATGAGGGGAACTTGGCTTCTAATCCATAGACTAACTCATATGGGCTGACCCCAATTGATCTTTTGGTTGTTAGTCTATCTCCCCATAAGGCATTGATAAGCTTCTTATGCCAATTTTTCTTGTTCTCCTCCAACACCTTCTTGATCATATTTACCAACCTTTTGTTTGAGGATTCTGCCAGGCCATTTCCTTGGGGGTAGTATGTAGTAGAATGGCCCAAAATAATGTGGAATTTGTGGCAGAAGCTGGCCATCTTTTTAGATCTGAAAGCAGCAGCATTGTCTGTTATTATTTTATCAGGGCATCCGAATCTGGCAAGGATATTGGTCTCAAGAAACTGTATGATGGTGGAGTCATTTGCTTGTCTGCATGGGATTTCTTCAATCCACTTTGTGAAGTAGTCTGTTGCTGTCAGAATCCATCTATGTTGGCCTGAAGATGAGGGATTAATCTCTCCAATGAAATCCAGGCCCCATTGCTGAAATGGTCTCTCTTTTGCAATAGGCCTCAAGGGTAGTAGCAGCAATTGTCTCTTTCCTTCAAATATTTGACATTTGTGACATGCAGTGGTGAATTTCTTGACATCAGAGAAAATAGTGGGCCAATAGTATCCAGCTCTAAGTATTTTGTCCACAGTGGACTTCCAGTATAGATGCCCACCAAAATCACCTGCATGAAACTCCTCCATGATTTTGTTAGCCTCATTTTCAATCAAACAATTTAACAAGATACCCTCATGGTTTTTCCAAAACAAATTGCCCTCTACAACACAGAATTTTAAAGACTTCATTTTTAAGAACCTACACTTAGTTCTGGACAGCCCTGGGGAGCACACAGGTTTTGTAACACATAACAGATATCAGAATACCAGGGGGATTGCTCAAAGGCTACATTGATCTTTGGAGTCGCCAGCTCCGATTCACTATCCAGTTGATTGATGTCCAAGGCTTGGAAATTTGTTTCAGACATTAATTTGGCTAAGCTCTGCCCTTTTATTAGTTTTGTAGGCTTTATTTCTATGCCAAATTCCAGAATGTTTGCAATCCATTTTCCTCTTCTACCCTCCAAGTTTTCTTGAGTGAGTATATCTTTGACAATTGGGCTTGGCACGTAGGCTATTATATGGGAATACAAGATATAAATCCTAAAGTCCTTAATAGCTTTCACCAAAGCATATGCTTGCTTTTCCATGATCTGGTACTTGAGGGGTGCATCTCTAAGAGCTTTACTAAAGAAGGCAATGGGTTTCTCATTCCCTTGGTCATCTTTCTGTAGTACAACTGCAGCAATTGTGTGCTCAGAGGCAAAGGAGAATATGATGAACTCTCTATCAAACTGCGGGCTAGTTAGGACAGGGGTTTGGGTAAGGGCAAACTTGATGCCCTCAAAAGCTTGTTTAGCCTCCACTGTCCATTTGACTTTGGAATCCTTTTTCAACATATTGTTAAGAAATCTGCTTAGCTCAGCCAGGTTTGGGATAAACCTGCTTAGAAAGTTAATTTTCCCTAAGAAACCCTGTAATTCTTTTATATTTCTTGGATGGGGCATTTGCTGGATAGCCTGGATTCTATCTGGGTCAATTCTGATACCATATTTGGAAATAATATGACCTAGAAGTTTCCCTTCCTCTAGTCCAAACAAGGATTTTTTAGGGTTTAAGGAAATTCCATATTTCCTGCATGTTGTAAATATCTGCCTCAGATGTTTTAAGTGGTCTTGGTCAGATTTTGAAAAAGGTGTGAGATCATCCAAATAAATGACAAGGAAGTCATGGATCTCTTTGGAAAAGGAAATGTCCATTGCTCTCTGAAATGTAGCCCCTGCGTTTTTCAAACCAAAAGGCATTTTGACATATTTAAAGGTCCCCCATGGGGTTGTGAATGCAATTTTGTCCTGATCATCAGGATGGACTAAGATCTGATTGAAGCCTGAGAAGCCATCAAGCAAGGAGATCTTAGAAGCCCCTACTACTCTCTGTAGGATGTGATCCATCTTGGGTAGGGGATAATTGTCTTTCAGTGATACTTGGTTGAGGTTTCTCAGATCTACACAGAGCCTAATTTCCCCGGTTTTCTTTCTTGTAGGGACCAAGTTTGAAATCCAATCAGAAAATCTAATTGGTGCTATGATGCCTGCTTTGAACATTTTCTGTACTTCTTGCTCCATTGCTGGAAGGAGCATGGGATTAATTCTCCTCAGTTTTTGCTTAAAAGGCTTCTGATTTGGCTTTAGTGGGATAGTATGCTGTATCACAGAGGTATCATAGGATTTTAGGTCCTCATAACTCCATGCAAATACATCTTGAAACTCCTTAAAAAGGTCAATGTATTTGGGCTTTTGGTCAGGAGGTAATGCAGCAGATAGTTTTATGATTTTGGGCTTTTCCACTGTCCCAATGTTATGTTCATCAATGGTAGTGTTTAAGGGCTGCAATTTTGGTTTATTGGGTACATCGTTAGAGTCAAAAATGTCTTCCAGAGGAGCTAAGCCTATTGGAAGAAAATTGTCCTTTAATTGTATCACCTCAATTTCATATTCAGCTATTTCCTCATTTTCAACCTGTTGGATTTCTCGTATGTTGTGTTGGTTGAAGATGGTAGGATGTAGCATTTGATTGGCTGTTTTGGGTGAAAGTACTTGACTGTTGTGTTCGCTATGTATTTGTAATTGATTTTCTGGCTGAAGTATTTGTGATTGACTTGCTGGATCAGTGTCTATATTCAGACCTGAAAATTCTTCTTGTAAAGTCAGAAAATTGTTGATTTGTGTATCATTGTCAAATACCTGCGAGTCTTTGACATTGTTTGGGACTGATGGTCTGTGTTTTACTTCAGCTGTAAAACAGTGATGAGGTTCAAAAGGGAGCTTGCAGGTACTTGCAAACGTAGCTAGACTGTGAGCATGAAGGTTTTGAGCCCTAGGGATTTTGGTAATCTGGAATTCAGTGAAGGACTCCAGTAGCTCGGTGGCAGCAGACCTATAAGACCTCAGTCTTTTGTCATTGGTAACAAAATTTCCTTTGACTTGTTGGATGACTAGGTCTGAATCCCCTAGGATTGATACTTTTATGGCTTGTAGGGATTGTACCAACTTGAGGCCTAGTAGGAGAGCTTCATACTCAGCCATGTTATTGGTGCATTTAAAGTTTAGTCTATAAGCTCTGCCTTCTGCATGGCCGTTCTGTTTATTATGGATCCAAATTCCAGCTCCTGCCCCTAGCTTGTTAACTGATCCATCAAATTCTAGGAACCACAGGATTTCATATTGTAGGGGAGGTTGAATAACATTTCTGCAGTTTGGGCTTGTGAGTGGAAGTTTGGATTGTTTTTTATTTAGTTTGACTTCTGGGGCAATTTTCCCATTTAGTAAGATCAGCTTTGTGTTTAGAGGAGCTGTTTGTTTATCCCAGTCCTGATCTTTTTTGAGTGTCTGATTTTCATCTTCATATGTCTTGCCCTCTTGCACATTCTCCTTTTTTAACTCAACCAACGTTTCCCTATCAGGTTTTCCTTCATTAATCTGCTGATCTGTTTTGATTATCTGAGTTTCTACACTGTTTTTGTGACCTATATTGTCATTGAACAAAATATATGAGTCTATATCAGAATGGACAACATATATGGGGAAGTTTTGAGGCTTCTCTGTAGTGCTGACCATGTATTTCATTAGAGACTCTCTATACAATCTCTTGGGTTGACCAAAGACTGTGATAGTATCATAAGACATGTCCAATTGAAGGGACCCTTGCAGTTTAGCCCCCCATGATCTTGATAATAACATCCCATACTTGGGCGGGATATCAGCAACCACAACATCCATCAGGATTGTTTTTTTTGGATATTGGACCAGGGATACACACAAGTCTTTTATTAGGCCTAGGCATTTAACCTGGCTGGAATCAAATGAAAACAGATCCTTGTATGGCCTAGTAATATCTAAATTCAGCCTTTCCATGACAGCTTTTGGCATTAGGTTATGAGAAGCGCCTGAGTCAAACATTGCATTGTGTAGTATCTTGTCATGAACGTGCAAGCTGACATAGAAGGGTAGAATCCCTGCGACTGCTGTTTTTCCATCAACCTCTGGACCAAACAGTAATTCTGGGGTGTCATCCAACACATTGACATTGTCTTGGTTTGGGGTGAGTTGGAGGGACTTCTCAATCTGCTGTTTATAGATTTCATTCTTGGCTAGCTCTGCCAGAGGGATGGTTACTTTTAGTTTTCCAATTTCAGTTTCCAAGTCAAAGGGTTTCTCAGCTTGGGTTTTAGTGCTATGAGTGAGCCCCCTTTCTTTATTTGGTAAGGTTTCTTCTTGATTTTGGGGCTTATGTTTCTCAATCACCTCTTGAGGCCTTTTGCTTGGATTGGAATACACAGCTGATGTAGCTGGTGGGTTTTGTGTATGTTCAGTAACTTCTTAAATAGTTACTTCCTTTGTAAGTGAATCAGTTGCATTCATTGGTTCTGTTACTATGGCATTATTGGGCTATTGTCTATCCTTGGTTTTTTCAGGTTGTGTGATGTTTACAGTCCTACTTCTTAGTTTGTACTGTTTGTGGACCTCATAGATAGCGGTGTCATAGCCTTGTTTAAAATCAAATGATTCACCTGACTTTGTTTGGAACGGTTTACTGTCTTCTTCTTCATGATCTTCTTGACTTAGGAAGACATGGTGCTCATCATCAAGACCCATTAGGTGGATATGGGTGTCATCCACTTGTTCTTCTGATGTGGATGTTTCAACATAGTTTTCTTGAAATGGAGGTCTTATTTCTGGATCATTGTTGGTTTTGCCTCCACTAGGATTTTGGTTCCTCCTAAAGTTTGGATTTCTGTTAGAGTTATTTGATGGTGCCTCCCATGAAGACTTTCTTTCCACAGACTCTACCCTGTCGCCCAACCTCTTCATACCATAAATTATTGCATCTAATTTTTGGTCAAAGGCTAAGGGTTCCTCTTTAAAGGCAACCCTCTTTTCTAATCTAGCCCTATTCCTATTAGCAATCAGGTTTGCCTCAACTGTCACAGCAACCTTCTGAGCTTCTTCAAGGGTTTGAGGGGCTCTTTCCTTTAGCTGGTAAGCCATGTCCGGGTCAAATCCATCTGGAAATTTATATAGGGCCAAGTCAGGAGGAGGCCTCAGGTTTTGAGGTATTGCATTATATACATTATTAAACCTACCACAGTATTCCAAAACTGTCTCTTGAGGACCTCTCTTAATCATGTAATATTCACCAAGTATATGTAGAGGGTCCTTCTTTTTCTCCCATCTGTTTGTGAAGGATTGGTAAAGCTCATCAAGGTTATTGATGGTATTTGCAGGGAGTGACCTGAACCAGGTTCTCACATCTCCTGTTAAGCTTTGGACAAATATTCTCATCCTCACAGTGTCATCATCTATCTCATAATTTTCAAAATGATCTTGCATTCTCTTAGCATGTTGGATAGTTGAATAAGGGCCAGTGGAGTCAAAATATGAAATTTTGGCCTGGTAATCTTGAGGCAAGGCCACAGGATTGGCAGGCAATTGCAGAGGTGCATACCTCATAGCCATGTTCACAAGATTCTGAGGATTGACAAGGGCAACTGGGATAACAGGAGCAGTGGGTACCACAGGGGTAATAGGTATAGAGGGATTAAGAGTGCT
>APFE030575479.1:0-11843 GCA_000404065.3 Pinus taeda
CATGTCTATATTGATTCTAATATTATTGTTGATGTGTAATCCAAAGAAGCAATATTTTTGGACGCTAATGTAAATTATTATTTTATGAAAGATTCTATTTTGAATATTGGTAGAGGAAAATAACTACAAACCAAATGATTTACATGAGATACATATCTATATTGATTCTAATATTGTTGTTGATATGCAATCCAAAAAACAATATTTTTGGATGCTAATAAATGTCATGTAAATTATTATTTTATGGTAATTTGTAGATCAAACACGGTTTCTTTCCATGTTTTGATAAGTGTACCTAAAGACCCCTTTTTAGATTAGCTAAATAGTAGAGTGAATAGTTTTTTTCTTGAAAAAGTGCATGTGCACTATTTTTGAAGTGGTATCTTTTGGTTTAACAATAATAAGGATATTTTTTAGGGAAAAAAATGCTATTTTTCTATAGGAAAAATGATTTTTATAAACAATGATAATATTTTTATGGAAAATTTTCATAAACAATATGAATAGAAGTGTAAAAAGAAGTGGTTAACAGTGAAGAAGGTGAAACTTTTTTTTACTTAAATTTTACTAGGGATTGGAATGGTATGAAAATGTGAAAATTATTTGCCAATTCACACAAATAATTTTTTGGGTTATAAAAAATGATTGAGGATCAAAATTCTGAATTTTGCTAATATTATAACATTCATATATAAAGAAATTCATTTTACTATTTGTTATTGATTTTAGAATTTAGAGAATAATCTTTAGCTCTATATCCACTTTAGATTGAATGCACCTACCCCAAATCAATACTCAAGCTAAGATATTAGTATATATAAAATATTATATATCTCCACTATTCATCTATAGCATTTTGTAAAAAAAACAAAGGCGCATATTCTTGATTTTTATTTATTTATGTGTTTTACATGTTTGATTATTGAACACATATATAATATATCTTGTGGTTTAGATTGTCTACATGGAATTAATTGAAACATAATAATATGCCTTGTGGATTAGATTGACGAGATCATAACAACTTGATCATTGATTATTCTTTTTTTTTGATCAGGTAAGAGTAGGACCTTCTATTAAACTTAGCCAAAAATACATAATTTACAAGGAGCCACACACCCGCTTTGCGAGCGTGCTACAGTTGGCCGGGCAGGCCAAGCCAAACCAATCACCCAAAACTAAGAGAAACCTAAACTAGAAATCAAAGGAGAACTGCCAAACAGAGCATAAGGTCATTTAGCAGTGCTGTCGTGCATCAAATGAGCCTAGAAAACCATGGAGGGCAAGCCCATAACTTGCCGTGGGTTCACAAGAGGTCCCACCATAGGCCAACCTGAAAATTGACAAACGAACTAGACAGAAGTTAAAATCATAACACTCTAAACATATTTCGGGTCCGACCAAAACGCACAAACAATCACCATCGTTGATCCATAGACGAAGATCCAGCGGTCATCTTGGATATCAGAAGGACGAGAAGCGCGTGAGTTAAGCGCCTGATGGGGACATTTTTCTCTCACCTCGCTCCGCCACGCATCGCTCAAAGAGTGGAATTGGAGCCAAACATAGAAAAATCGGAAACCATTCAAACCTCGCTCGATATACCGCTTGCGGTATTGGACCGGTTGACTCGCAGAAAAACTAAACACGTCCTTTCACCACGTGTTGTCCCTTAATTCCGTCCCATTCACCTGGATTCTCTATCAACCACCACCTAAGCCAAATGACGAGGACTACCCCATCCTATGGAGCTGTCCGAGTCGAACCTTTCATCATTCAAACAAAGGGAATCCGGACTTTGGAAAAAAACTGAACCAAGGCAGGTTAGATTGTGTGGAGTTCTCCAACCTCCTACTGTTCTTCAAGGTCCCTTTGATCCAACCTGTTAGTCCATTGTTCCATATCCTGGGTAGTCTGACAGAGACAACCCTCTCGCAATTTACCTGGGGGAAGTGAATCCCAGGCATACCTAGAATCCCTATCCCTATTTGTGACTCCTTCATTTGCCAAACGATCCGCTAACATGTTAGCCTTCCTTTTCACATGAGAAAATTTGACGGTTTTAAGGGTTCGCAGGTGAGAATAGATACGGTAAAAAACATGTAAGAGCTTCTAGTGCTTCGACACTTTATTTGGAGAGGTTCCATTGTTAATTTTCTTAGCAGTTGTAATAATTAATTTCGAATCCGCTTCAATTATAACATTGTGTAAACTTGAATTCACTAGGATTTCCAAGCATTGCTCTAATGCCATGAGCTCAACCATGTTGTTTGTGGCCTTCCCCAAGTGGCCATGGAAGATTATTTGTATTTTTCCCTGATCGTCTCTTATGGCACCCCCAAAGCCCACTAAACCTCGGTTGCCCTTAGCTGCTCCATCAGTGTTAACCTTTAAGAAACCATAAGGAGGAGGCTTCCAAATGGTAGCACACTTGTTTATAAGGCTCGCTACCTTCATTATTCCCAAAGGATCGATAGATTGAAGACCCAATTGAAGTAAAATTCTCTCCTCATGGGGTAGGGGAGGATCTTTAGGAAGGGTCCTTAGCAAGCTTCTTACTGTGTCTTTGAGCTTCCTCAGAATTTGCTCAATTATATGTTGGGGCCTATTTGATTTGTTTTTGAAGATTCGACTGTTGTGTTCTTTCCACACATTCTAGATGATAAAACCTGGAACCAGAATCCAGGATTTATTAACTATCTCATTCCCTGAGAAGTTCTTCCTCTAGTTCTTTAGAATGTTGGATATGCTGAGACTATCCCTATTAGTTTGTCTAAAAATAGCAACCACCCAGTCCCACACCTTTGAAGTGAAAGGACAGAGGTTGAGAAGTTGTTCAATCATCTCCTCATGAGCGCCACAAAGGTAACACCTGGAAGGATCAATGAAGCCGTTCTTGAGGAGATTATCCCAAGTTAAGATCTTCCTTTGATGCACTAGCTAGATGAAAAGCTTTATCTTCATCCAATGTAGACTTTGCCAAAGTCTCTTCCAGATCTGATCAGGATTCACAAAGTTAAATCCTGTGACTTCCTGTTTGGCCTTTTTGAGGTTAAAGTTGCCTTCAGTGTTCTTACCCCATCTTAATTGATCCGTTGAGGAAGAGACAAGAATCCTTCTATGCTCTAGCTCCTGGGTGAGGGCTTCTGCCTTGGTCTTCAGCTGGTTTTCATCACTGTATCCAAGATCCTTCCACTCCCTCCATTTTCCATTATTCCTTCCCTGATCCCAGAAGTCTTTTACCAGAACCATACCTTTGTTGTCTATGTCACTTTTGAGATCTGCAAATTCATCCTTATAAAGGTTGGGTCTTGTTGCTAGTTGTCCTCCCAAAATCGAGCAAGATCCCCTGTTCGAATTTCCCAAAAACAATGGTGCTGAACAATGTTTTTATTATCCCAGGAAAGGTTCCAAATATGGGAGCCCTTGATTTGCCCTGACATTCCAATGTGATCCTTCTCCTGCCAGTGCTTGGCATATTTTTGTTTCCAAAGCTTAGCCCAGGGGGAATTCGATTCCTGAATCTATCTCCACCAAAGATTGGCTCCGGAGACTCTGCTGAGGGTCTTAGGATCATGAAGCCCCAATCCACCATGGCTCTTGGGCTTGCAAATCTCGTCCCAGGCTACTAAAGCCCACTTCTTTTTTTCTTCCCCTCTGCCCCACAAAAAGTCCCTTTGTATGCTTCTTATTTGCTGCTTAATACCTTGAGGAGCCGGAAGAGATGAAAACATAAAAATGGGAATGGCTTGCAAGACCGCCTGTGTGAGCACAAGGCACCCTACCAGATTTATAGATCTACATGTCCATTTTCTTGCTTATCAGTTTGTCAGTAAGGGGAATGCCAAGATATTTGGAAGGTAGCTATTCTCTTTGAAATCCAATAATTCTCGTAATATTTCTCTGAATATAAATATTAGTGTTAGAGAAAAAAACTTTGGACTTGTGAAGGCTTACCTCAGTGCCTGCTACCATAACAAAGTCATTTAAGATGCTTTTGATTGCTCTAGCCTCCCTAACTATAGTTATGCCCTACAACATTGTGTCATCGACAAATTTTTGATGAGTGTTTGCCTCTCCATCCGCAGTGAGTTTGATACCCTGAATTCTTCCTTTAGCATTTGCCATTTTAATCACTCTACCTAGCCCTTCCATCATGAGGATGAAGAGGAATGGTGAAAGCGGGTCTCCTTGTCTGAGCCCTCTGGAGGGAGTGAAGGTCCTTGATGGAGCTCCATTAAGTAGTATGGAAAAACTGGTTGAGGTAACTAAATCCACGACCCATCTTATCCAATTCTGATCAAAACCATAGGCTTTTAGAATTTCTCTTATGCAAGCCCAACTCAATTTGTCATAAGCTTTCACGAGGCCCAACTGAATGATCATACCATCTTGTTTGTTGTTTTTGAGAGATTGTACTACCTCATGAGCTTGGATGATATTGTTGAGGATTTTTCTTCCCTCCACATAGCCGGTTTGCTCCTCTGATATGAGAGAGGGTAGAAGTGGTTTGAGTCTATTGGTTGTAACTTTGGAGATAATTTTATACACCACATTACATAAGGCTATGGGCCGAAACCCATCCGGAGTCATGGAATTTTCCTACTTTGGAATCAAAGCTATGAATGATGCATTCAAAGCCTTCAAAACTTTTTTGGATCTTCTTGAGTCTTCCATAACCTTGAGGATGTGATATTTGACAGTTTCCCAACAGGCTTTGAAGAAGTTTACATTGAATCCATCTGGGCCAGGTGCTTTTCCACTCTGCATTTCATTTATCACTTCACTGACCTCCTCTTCCGATACTGGCCTGTTGAGATTGTGGTTGTCCTCTCTGGTAACTAGCTGAGGGATGTACCGAGTGAAATGATCAATGAACTAGATCTGTCCTCCAGTGGCTCCTTTGCAATTTTGCAGAAGTGTTGCACAAGCACTGATTCCATATCATTGTGAGAAACAAGCTCAATGCCTTGAGAATATTTGATTTTTGTGATTCTGTTGTGTGCCCTATGAGCCATAGTGGTTTTGTGGAAGAATTTTGTGTTTCTTTCTCCCTCTTTGATCCATTGTATCCTTGATTTCTGCCTCAAGAAAATTGCTTCTTGTAAGCATCGATCCTCCCATTCTTCTTGCAGAGAGTTAGTTAATTTTTACCGCTCTTAGGTGTAGCCATCTGTGATGTTGATCTGATTGATGTCTTGGAGCTTTAGTTTAGTTTCTCTTTTGGCTTTGAAGATGTCTCCAAATTCATTTTTGTTCCAAACTTTAAGATGAGATTTGATATGCTTAAGTTTCTGCTGGAGCATATACATTTTTGTGCCCTGAATATTCAACTCCTCTCTCCACCATTTATTAACGTAATTAGTGAAATTAGGGTGTGAGAGCCAGGAATTTTCAAACCTGAAAGGTCTATTTCTCAGAGTGCCCATAAAGGTAGCTTCCAGCTGTACAGGCCAATGATCTGATCCTCCAAAGGGAAGAATGGAGGCTGTCATGGCAGGTCTTGAGAGAAAGAGGTGCTCTTAAAATCTCCTACAACGATCCAGGGCAAGATGGGATGTCCCACTCTTAGTTCCTCCAGGGAAGTGAGAAGCTTGAGTTTGTCTGCTTGCTTTTCAGGTCCATAAACATTTGTAGTCATGTATATCTCCTTGTCCCCTACAGGTTGGCATATCAGGGAGAGATAGTTCCTGGATGCTTATGCATCGAGAATTCCAAATTTCTGTGGGTCCCACAAGGTGACAATCCCCCCCGCCGAGTGATTTTCCTTAACCTCCAAATACTCATATTTAAATAACCACTTATTATGAATATCTCTTATCTTTTTCATCGAACATTTTGTCTCTTGATGAAAACCGTGTCTGGTTTTTCTTCTTTCATTATGTTACTAAGATTTCTTTGTTTCCTCCTATTCCCTATTCCTCTAATGTTCCATGTTGTGAACTTGATTAAGAAATGTTAGTAAAGGAATATCTGGTAAGATATTTCATCTTACCTGGGTTGATCAACAATTTCCACATTCGTTCAACAGTTCATTCTGTCTCTTTCTTCCTCTTTTCCTACCTGAGTTCTTTGGAGATTGTTCTTGAGAATTCTCCATCATCTTGACCCCGCTTGGCTCCTGGCTTTGATGATTTCTTTTGAATCCAGCTCCCTTCGCTTGTGACCTCTAGAGAAAGAGTTTTTGTACTCTATCATAGTCCTCTAATGGCAGGGTGTCCACCCCTATGTTTTTTCCTTGTTCCAGAAATTTCTCTAGATCCAGATTTTCTCTATCCAGGATCTCCTGTAACTCATGGTCCTCTATTCCTACTTCACTTGGAGTCATTTCCTAGTCCCTACTGATCTCCATCAGGCATGGTAGATCATCCTTTTGCTGGTTGTCTATTGTGATATCCTCCATGTCAGCTACCTTATCCTGTTCCTTTATTGCATTCTCCATGTCCTTGACTGTCTCCTTATTCCCCTCTTCTTCCTCCAGGATCTTGAAGCTGTTTTGTCTTGTATGTATGTCCTCATTTGCCTTCTTGTATGGACACTTACTCCCTTTTCCTTTACTTCCGACTTTTGTGAAACCCTCGTGATCTCTCTTCACATTGATTTTTTGGTTATCTTCCCTATTGATTGTGGGGCATTCTTCATATAGACTCCCATGTTCATGGAATTTGTGGCATCTAAATGGTATGTGCTCATAGTCCACTGTCTCCACCCATTCTTCATTGTATACTTCTAAAATGATTGCTTCTGGAAGGGCTCCAGATAGATCCATTTCCACACATATTCGGGCAAAGGAGGTATATCTTCCTTTTAGAGTTGCCTCTGAGATCTTTAGAAAATGTCCCAGCTTGTTGCCTATGGTTTTCAAAGATTCTGGTAGCCAATAATCCAGAGGAAGGGAATATAGTCTGATCCAAACCTATATTGATGTGAATGTTTCACATTCTAGGACAAAGTTCATCATCCATGGCCGCATGTAGAGCCCTGTTGTAGCATAGAAATAGGCCCCCCTTTCAAACACTCTATCTTTGTCCTCTAGGATTGTGAACACTATGAAAAATCCCTTAGAACCCAGATGTAAATGTATTTCTCCCTTTGGCTTCCAATGGCTCCTTATCCAGACATGTAACGCCCTCTCTGTCAGCCATAACCCCATGAACTTGCATATGATTGCATGCTCTATCATATGATCTCTATGAGCTTGTATCACTGGGTCGCTCAATACAACCCATGGAATAATGCCTGACTTGGGCTTCTAGACTCCAGTGGTCTTAATGGAAGCCGGTCTTTCACTATTTCCTCCATTCCCCTTTTCTTTTCTCATTTCTTATTGATTCCCTTCCTGATCCTGATCTCCGCTTCTTCCAGATGTCCCCTGACTTTGTGTTTCTGAGATCTTGTCCAGTGGTCTTTTGAAATGTCTCTTTTCCACGTCCTGACTCCCTCCTGAGACTGCTTGGTTGTAGGAGGGAGCAGCACTCCCCCCTACACTCGCTGCCATGGTACTCTGAATCCAAGACCCTGTCTTCAACTCCAACCCTAGCTTCTCCTTCCTACCTATAAATTGTACTTGTTATGTTGTTAAAACATTAAAGGTGAGGGCTTGGCCTTGGAAAGTCACTCCTCGTGACTAGTCAATGCCCTCGCTCAGGTTTCAGCACAAGACCTTACCGTCTTTATGAGTCTGACTTTACCAACCAGCCGCCTCCACTGACCTTCACTTGATCATTGATTATTCACAAAAGTAATTGGGAACTTAATTTTTATAATGATTAGAATTGAAAAATTAAATAGAAAGAAGAATATTTATGCAAAATAAATACTTTCCAAATAGTTTTTTTAGACACATTAGACTACACATAATTCTAATAGTTTAGGAAGGAAAATCCAGATAAATGAATAAGTGGACAGGTATGTGCTTGGAGATTAATGATCTGAAATGATCATATGTTAAAACTGAAGTAGAATTAATTATACCAACAATGAAATGAAAGCTAACTTAGAGTGTTGAAACTGCCAGAACTTCTTGAGAAAAAGACTTTAAAACAGATGAGAAAACATAAGTAAGATGCAAAACAGAAGTGAAAACAACAAATACACAGTGATAGCAGACAAAAAGCTTGATTATGGAGTTTGTCCCTGATGGACTACGTCTCTGGGTCCACTTTCAAGATGGGCGACTGCTTTATTAGGATTGAATCTGAGGAGGTCGATTACATAGAAAATTTACCAAACTAAAAGTGCACGCAGGAACTTCTGGTCACTGTCACAAGAAATCTCTCTAAACCAAATTTCCAACTCTTGTCACGGTTCCCAATTCTGACTCTAGATGCTCCTGTTACGCTGAAAAAACAAAAACCTATATCCTCTAGAACCTACACATAAAACTCAAAATCACTCTAATCTCCTATTCATGAACAAAAATGCCTTTATACCCCTTCATATGCATTCGAAATACCTCTTGCAGAGTTTAGGGATGAACTAGCTGAAATTAGGGTTTTTGGAGTTAAGTTCTTCTCACATTGTGATGCTTAAAGATTAGTTACATGGTGGTTTTCATTAAAATAGCCCAAAACGTAATTAAAAAACCCAAAAGAAACCATATAAAAAATATATTCACTAGCGGTTTAACTAATGGCATGGAGTTGGATGACCGCCCATGTGAATAGGCTGTGGTCTAACCACAGGCAGACGCCTCTCTGACTGTTCCGATGTAACACCTCATGGACAATTGTCTATGGTTTTCCCTGTTCACATGCTAACTGAAACTCCTATAGCTTTGACAGTTAGTCTAAGTTGTAACTCCCGATGGTTAACGCTGCATATGGTAACATGTGTTATAACCCGACGGTTAAGCTCTGACATCTCCACTGCGGTCTATCCATAGCCTTGTTCACATGCCTTCTCTATGCAGTTTTAGTTCCATAGTTAAGTCCTCATGGTTTAGGACTGATATTTGTATTTTGCAAAGTTTTATAATTTGATTTGCAATGTATTATGGTCCGATAGGTTAAATTTTAGGGTTTTAATGTATTTAAATGTGTTTTAACACATGGCTTAGGTTCTAGGTTAGGGTTAATGGGTTTTAGACATAGGTTTTGACATTTTAATGCATGTTTAGGGTTTTAGGTGTATTAGGTTTTACAATAGGTTTATTTTTAAAATAACTCATTTACAACCAAATTTCACAAAGCGACATTAGCAACAAACATCACATGATGGAAAAACCTGTCGACAACCAAAACTTGCGAGGCGGTCGACAAACCCATTTCAACGATCAAATCCTAGCATAATTGATGACAATCACATGTCGACAACCATGTATCAAACCATATCACCATGGAAACCATATACATTACCGAACAGCCTGAACCATAAACATCACTGTCGAAGCTGACTACACTGGACACTGAATGCTGACGATGAAACTGAACTTGTGCAACTGATCTGATGAGATCCTCCTGGATCAATTAATTAGGTATGTTCTTGAAGATTAATTAGATGATTGAGTTAAATCTATTTTATCTCTATTAAAGGATCAATCATCTCCACTTGAAAGCTTTTGGACCACAAAAGTTGGACTTAAAAAGATAGTTGATGAGGGTAGAGCTCCCTCGCTCTCCACCTTGTTCGGTGATTCGAATTGGACCCTTAAACATTCTCTAAGTTTTCATGACTGTTTCAAATTATGTCAAACTTCAAAATCTTATGGGAATCGAGCTTATCAGAAATAATCTATGAACAATGGCAATTTGTGGTCAGCTCGGAACAACGAGGGCCCTCGGTTAAAGCGTGCAAACCGTTGGCCCATGGTGACCGAGCACTGGCACAAATTGACAAACGGAAGGCCAAATCCCAAAACAGAGGTAGTTTCTAATATGTGATTAGCACTAAGTGCTAATCACGTATCGCTGGGCGCCCATCTCAGTGAAGGAAATCCCCAAGCACTCGGTCACGAGGAAAAGCATAAGACTGCACGGAAATCGTTGATTCTGTCAGAAGGCGGGTCCCGCACCAAAATCGGCAGGATATCGGAAGGACCTTAGGCGGTAAGTGGATTCAACCGAGTCCCGCCTGATGCCATACACTGGGTGATGCATGTCCAGTGGATGAGAGAGAAAACCACTCACATCACGTGGGTAAAGGTCACGCTACTTACCTGCGCGATATGGACGGAGACCATAGGATCTGGAGGCTCTAGATCAACGTTGGAGAAATGATCCGATAGATGATTGGATTCAACAGGGAAATAGGCTGAGGCACATGAAATTTGAGGTCCGGCACGACCGATGAGTTGGCAGAGAAATCAATTTCGTAGGCAATCTTGGAGTAACGGAAATAACGACTGTTCAAAGAGAACTGACAGTCAGTTAGTGAGGAAACAAGTTACCACCTCTCTGTGAAGCATTACAGTGATGATGACGCAAAGCAGGGGAATTCCAACGGGCAGAGGCAGGAGATCCAGAGAGTCAAGAAGCAGAAGCGAACAGTCATGGAGTAGATTGACTTTAAGCCATGAACAGATAAAGAGTAAAGGCAGGTAGAGAAAGAGAGGCAGAAAGTCGAGAGGCAAGTAAGAAGTGGAGGGAAGAGAACAGAGAAGCTGAGCCGACCTATAGAGCAAAGGCAACATCGAGTAGACAGAGATAGAGAGAGTTCGAGATTCTGTGAACTCCAGAGAAGGCTTGAGAGGTTCAAGCAACTTTGCTATGTATACCTATCAGGTATTGAGTACCAAATTAGACTCATACCACTGAGCCCAGTTGAGGTCGAGATTAAGTAACGAGGAGTCTGTGTACTCTAGAGACTTGGGGGATCCAAGTACAATCCTACTGATCATCATCTGTTAAGTGAGACTCAAATTGAGTTCCTTATTGTAAAAACTCTAATTTAAGACATAATAGAAATGCCATCACTGAAGGCTGGACCAAGAGACATAGCCCAGGAGGATTGGGTGAACTCCTTATTAAATTTGTTGTGTATGTGTTTGCTTACTGTGTTCGCTTAATGTTTCAGTGTCTGTGTATTTCTGCAATCTTATCGATCTGTTGCATAAAATAACATAGGCACACCCCAACACTTGAGTCTATAATACATTCATTATTTCTCTGAGGTCATCTATGGGTGATTTCATATCAAGTGGTATCAGAGGGGGTTGGTTGTTAAGGTTAGACAAGCTTGTGTTGGATTTTGTTGTTGAATGCTAACTAGATCAAAGCTTAAATTAGGAGGAGAGTTGTTTGAAACTAATCTGGAAATTGGAAGAGTCTATCCTCAGAAGAAAATCTCAGAAGAAAGTCCCGTGGGACCAGACCCCCAATTTATATATAGTTTCTTAGCCATGAGGTCCATGGTAAAGGAAATGTATAGGGACTTTAGGAAACATAAAGATGAAGATTCATCGGGCTCCAAACAAGATAAAGGAGAAGAAGAGTCTCTCCTCCATGACAACTCTAAAGGCAAAGGGAAAGAAGAAAAATTTCTCACACCTCCTACTAGCCCTGAAAATAAAAAGAAGACATCTTTGATAAATTAGATGCTAAATTTGATTTACCAAGATATGATGGAGAGTTGAATGCAGAGAAACTCGATAATTGCATTAGACAAATTCATGTCTATTGTAGAGTTCAAAGTATCGACTCAGACAAGAGTAAGATTTAGTTGGCTAGCCTATGCCTCGGAGGCACTGCCTTGGTATGGTGGGAAGGCAGGACACAAGCTGACATGAAGAAACATGGTAAGATTCTTTCTGTCTGGAGTGAATTTGTTTTTGCAATCAAAAAATAGTTCTATCCACTAGCTTACATGCAGCAAGCCATGATGAGTAGGCAAACTCTTTGCCAATT
>APFE030575481.1:6359-18725 GCA_000404065.3 Pinus taeda
ACCTCGAATTGAGACACGATGCTGGGGGGCATGCCCGTTTCATTTCTCATAAAGCATATTTTGCATACGTGGTTCCCATGTGTGTTTTCAAGCTTTCATAAAAATAAAATATATGCGTGGGTGTGAATACATTCCAATGGGTCGTTTGTTATGTAGTAGATACATCAGATCACATGTGTGTCGAATAGCATATAAAACGCATAATCGCGTGAAGAAAAGATCCATCTAGGAATAAAACATAAAGCATATGAAAATAAATTCTTTTCCAAGCATAGTTTGCATGTGTGTGCGTGCTTTTAAGCTTGCCAAAAATATAAAAATACATGGATCATATGTTGTGCAACTAATACATTAGATCACATTTGTATTAGACATTTGCATAGCATATCAAAACATTATCATATGTAAAAGATCCATCCAAAATCGGTATATATATATATATATATATATATATATATAGTTTAATTATATATTATATATATAATATAATATATTATATATATATATTATCGCGCAGCGCGCTATGGCGCTCAAAAAATAAATGTACATGTCTAAACTAGAGCTGATGTCCTCAATACATCTGAGACATACGTCTCTCAAAACAACAATGGAAAATAAAGCCTAGGTGTCTACTGTGGTGTGTTGTGCTCTCTATAGCACGCCACCGCTCGGGCCACCCGCCTCAAAAGGCGGCGCATCCTGGGTTCTACACCCACTGTATGAATCTGAGCAGCTAGGGGGACCTCCTCAATCCCCTGGTAATCTGGGACTCCTGCCAGTAATCCCTCCAGATTGTGAATCACGGTCTCTCTCTGGTCCCACATCTGCACAGCATAAGCATTTATTAGAAAATGTACATGAAAAAATACAAAAACATCACAAATGAAAATCAAAAGGTCAAGTGTTTTACCTCCATCATCCCACTGCTCTCCCGCAGGCAGCGGCATGTCAGGATCACCACGGAAGTCGATACCGGCGTACGGCCAGTCCTCGACGAAGATAACCTGGCACTCTAGCCACTCTCGGAAACAAATGCCCCACGACACTGAGCGACCGCCCCCTCCACGTGGCATGACCCGGGAGCACTTGGTGGCCCTCGTCTCTCGTGCGTTGTTTGGCCGGTCCACTACCATAGTCTGCAGCCGAAGGGCCGACACCCACTTGAACATGAGTGGAAGAAGAAGCGCTCCATAACCGAACTGTTTCGACTCTCCACATCGACAATTGTTCAGCTGCCTCTTCATGTTGTTGGTCACAGTTGCCGCCCAGTTGAAAATCGTGGGCTGTAAACAATCCAGAGCTAGCAAAAGGTTGGCCTTTGAGGCCTCGTGGTTCACCAGGCTGCCCGCTGCCCGCGTCACCAAGAAGAGTATAGTGCGGAGCACTATGTCAGCATGTGGACCGAAACCCACTGATGGGATGCTGCACTTCCCACTCTGTGTTTTGACCGCCTGTGGGCATACACGGGCCATCAACTGATCAAGCATTTCGCCGCTAGGCCGATGCCCCTCTAGGATGGGCATCGCGCCTCTGTGAGATAATCCAATCAAAAAGTAGATATCTGACGAGTCGAAATCGATGTCTCGACCCTGGATGGTGAATTTCCCATCTACTGGGTTCCATGCTCTGATCAAGAGCTCTAACAGATCTGGCTGAGCCCTCAAGCGCGGAGTAAGGAAGAATTTCAGTAATCCGCATGCCCGCATTGCATTGCGGCATCCGGCGTCGGCAAAAGCAGCTATATCAGCTTTATCATGATCTCTCTCTTGCCATGTGAAGGCCATTATGTCCTGCAAGATCACCCAAAAGTCATTAGGTTGCCTACATTTGAGAATTGTCCATTAAATTTTAAAAAATCAAATGTCACGGTGCCAGTGCGACTGTTTCTAAAACAGCCGCGCTAAAAATGGCGGCCTGTGTATTTTTCTCTAGGTCAGCGCGGAAGGACACGTGTTTTCCGCGCTGACCCAGAATGAGCTACGTGTTGGAAAGCCCGATCAGCGCGGACCCGATAGGGAAATCCGCGCTGACCGAGAGCGCTCCAACGCACCAAGAATTTGGCCAAATGGCCAAATCCCACGGTGGATCTGCATGAAAACATAACCAAAATGAAAGGCAAGGCAACAGGAACCTACCTGGAACCAACAGTCGGGGAATCAGCGTCCAGATGAGGAAGAATCAGCTCCGTCAACTTTGTAGTAATTCAACGTTCTTCAGAGCTCCAATGGTAAAATGGTAAAAATGATTTTACAAACCTCCTATTTATAGTAAAATTTCTAAATTTGGTTAAAATTCCTTATAAATGTGGGTTTTTTTACTATAGTTTTGCCATGGACTCATCTGGATGTGGTTAATTATGTCTTAATACATATTTTATTATGATTTTTCGACGTATCGAATAGGTTTATGCGGGTACTTGTCGTGTGCAGGTCCTCGAAACCAGCATGGTCGCGGTGGAATCCTATACACTTGGTCCCAAAAATGTCGTCGTTAAGCTCTTTTCCGACACAAAACGAGAAAAGATTGCCGAGCCCCCTCTTAGCTCATCTAAAAGGAATGAGAGGCGGTCGTTTTAAAGCTCTTTTTTGACCATTTAAAATAATAAAGATTGTTGGGCATTTGTCGTTTCGCGCCCGTTATTGGTTCCGGAACGACGTGATACCGATCGCTTTTTTACTTTTTCGGGTCGATGTCAATATTTACGAAAAGTACTCCTTGGTCGTAGTGATCGGGCGGTTCTTTCGAGCATCGTTTTATACTTTTTCGGGCTCGAGAGACACAAGTTTACGAAAAAGCACCCCCCTGGAGTTTCCTTTTCAGCTGTCTTTTCAAACTCTCTAAACATGAAAAGACGCCAAGCTCTTCCTTTGTCAGGCTCGTTAAAATCGAATGACATCGGGCTCTGTCGAAATGAAACCCTCCAAGCACATGCTATTCCCGTCAAGCTTGTCATCCAAAAATAATCGGGGTACTTGCCAGAAATGGTGGGGGAAATAAAGGAACCGTAATCGTCGTCATCGGCAGTATGTCGCTCTTGAACATGGCACTGTTTGCATTCGTGTCTGGGTGGGGACATCTCATCTTACTTCACTTTTGCCTCCATGGGTTTGGGTTATCCTATTTTGCCATTCATCTGCTCATTGTCCTTTCATTACGACCTCTCATCATTTGACCCCCAAATATTGCCAAATCCGTCATTGTGTCGCTGATATGTTCAAGAGAAGTTGGCCTCTACAAGTATAACCTCCCTCTGATATTTCACACAAAACATATTGTCTCTTCCCGTCTCGTGTCGATGATGTGGGAAACATTATGGCCCACCTTCGATAAAGATCACTTCCTGTCGACTTTAGCTCATTATCTAGGAGTGACCTAGAGACTCCCTTCCGGTACCTTGGAGCCTGCATGCCTCAATGGCAGGGTCTTCATGTTCGACGTGAGGTTTTAATCATTGGCCTCCAATCGGATGACTCCGCGAGTGTTCGACACCGGCTCATTCATTCACATGCCGTGGATTGTACCTATAGTACCTTGAGGACCATCGTCATTATTGGTGGCCCCTCTCACGTCTGTTAACAGCTTTCATCATTGGCTGGTAATCAGGAGATGTTCAATCATGTTCGACTTCGAATCCTGTATTCACATGTTTGGACTTGTACTTTGTTCGGGTTTGCATGGAGCGCAAGACCCTGGTTCTAGTCCATTGTGGGCCAGGTTGCGATTTTGTGGATCGTTATTACATGACTCATTGATGGATGGCTGCGCCCATACCTGAGTCTTTTAGGGTGGCTGCGACCATACCTCTTATCATTATGGTCTCTTCAGCTGGGTGGCTGCGTCCATACCACAGACCTTCTTCATATGTCTTTTGGATGGCTGCGCCCATGCCTAGACTACATGTAATTGAAATATCAGTTGTATCTGCCTGCAGGTTCTTCCTGGTGGTGCTCCAGTCAAGCAATCTTGTAAAGCATTTCACCCCTCCCACTCTCTCGGGCTTCATGCTTTAGGGGGCATCTGTTACACAGTAAAATGTCACTGCCACCTTGTCAATCTCCCTACTGTGTCATAAAAACACATTCACCATACTTATGCTTTCTGAAATGGCTAAAAACCCTCTTTGCCTAAGTTAATTGGATCATCGCGACTGTTCCTAAAATAAACGCACTGACTGGCGGGTGATAGTTTAGCTGGTGCGCTGCCAGCGTGGAAGCACACGTGTTTTCCACGCTGGTTGAATTTCACAAACAGCGCGCCCTCCGCTTGTATCACTACGCGCTGACCGGATCTCTCCTGTAATTGAGTTGCGATATCAGCGCGCCATCCCAGTTTTTCACCCGCGCTGATCCTGTTTAGGCGAGTTTGTTCTAACAGCCAACCTTCCAGATGACTCCAGACTTGGCTGTTAGCATTGTAAAGGTCGCCATCCTTTCTCTGGCATGTCTGTTTGCCTGGTCACCCACTTTTCTTGGGGGAAAGCTCATCCTTTACCTATTCATGGAGACTCCTTCTCCTTTATAAGCCTCCACCATTGCCCATGAGTAGCTAGTTTTGGAACATATAGACTTTGACATAGAGGAATTCTTAGTGCATTAGTGCTGCTCTTTGTAGGCATTTGGTGTGTTGTGTGAGGATTGCTTTAGAGCTGGAGGAAGGTTATGAGTTTGTTGCCTTGTATGTGAGAGAGAGACCTCTTTGACTTGGGATATCTACTTCAAAGGTGAATTCTTGGGAGACATGCTGGCTAGACCCTCTAGAGAAGGACTCAGCGTCAGGACTTTGGTTGTACCTTACTGTATTTTCTGATTAATAAAGATAGATGACTACTGTTATGGTTCCATTCCCATTTGTCTTATGAATGATCAATGTGAATTATATCTTTCCTAACTGATATATAGTTGTTGTTAGTAGATTTTACGCTTGTGTTTGTTCTCTCTTTTCTTGTGCAGGTGTCTATCCACGAAGATAGTGGAGGACTGTGATCGACTGGAGTGAAGGAGCGAGAGGATCATCCCTTCATCAAACATAGCATTGGAATCCAAGTAGGTGTCCTTTACCCACTTGTTAATTACAACTAGGAACCTGCAGAGTAGCATTGTTTGATTGTTGCTAGACCCCTTTTGGCCTAGTAGGGATCGCCTCTATCCATAGAGGGGATTTATCTCTCCAACAGCTGAGACAGTTTGCTAAGTGGATGCTCATGGAATCTTCTAGAAACTTCTCCCATGACACTTACCTCTCTGAATTCACCCAGGGATGAGTAAGAGATCAAAGAAATCTCCAAGGGGAACCAAGAACTAAAAGTGGAATGACACTAATAAAAAACCTAGAGATGACTCACACCCTTGCAGACATCTATAAATGGATCCCTCATCTGAGAGATCTAGAGGCTGGAATTTTGTAATCTGTAAGTAAGTGTTGTTGGTTTGTTTTTGAAAAGGAACATTATATTGTTGGATGATCTTGCTTTTCACGAGGTGAAGAGGGCTTTGATGCTGGGAGGATGATCCTAGATCATACTGCCAGGTTGTAATTCTCCCTTCTATTTTAATAAATTTCTTTGAGTTTTCCTCCATATAATCGTGTATTTGTGAATCTTGTTATTTGTGAATGCAATTGTATGTTCAATGTATTTCTGATTCTACATTGTTTATGATATTATAGATCAAGATACTTTGATGGTGTTTTGTTACTTTGTCTCTACAGGTATTCTCTAAAGTGGGACAAGTAGGAGAGGAGTTTCAAGCTCTATCAAGGGAGAAAAAAATCAAGCAAGGAGTCAAGCGGAAGATCCAGGTTGGTCCCCTTTGCTTCTCTCTTATCTATCATACATAACAGAAGTCGCAAATTGATTTTATTGTTTTTTTTTAAGATAACTAACAATCTTAGTGGGACTAGCATATCGAAAAGACACTAGTTTTCCTGGAAACAAAATGGCGACTCCACTGGGGATCGAATAGTTTGTTTGTTTTTTATTGTTGTGTGCTTTATAAACTACAAATGGAGCCTAAAGTTAGCGAGATAGCCTTCGAATTTCTCTTGCTATGCAATTGCAAAGTAGATGAATGCTACTTCAGTCAATATCCGGATTAGTTTATGAACTGAACATCTGACTTACAATCATTCTAAATGCCCTTGTGGTAGCTCAATAACCTCGTAAGGTCATACCTCTGTACTTTGTTCATTATTGTTCTGTTGTGTTGTACAACAACCTCCCATTACATAAAACCTTTACACAAAATTTTTAATATGAAATGGGTCCCTTTTTAAATAAACTTAGTTATATTTGTGAGTTAATGAATAAAACTGGTATAAAAGTCATAATAAAAAAAATCTTTATTAAAAGGGCTGATGTAAATAAATTATTTTATAAAGATTTTTGATTAAATACAAAGTGTTCCTTTAAAAATATTATAAAACCATTCTACATTGCGATAAAGTGATCGAAGATCGCATATCGCAATAACAAAGGGACATACATAAAATAAAGCTTCATCCAATCCTCCGATCTGAAAAGGGAATCTCAATTGGCAATTGGAGAAACCAAATTCCAAAGGAACACACACAAGGGCTCATCATATCCTCCAATCTGATATCACAATCGGTAATCAAAGATATTCATTAATAAAGGGGCGTGCATAAAGGCCTTATCAAATCTCCAATCGGCGGAGTCTTATGACAAAAGGATAGAAACTTAAGCCAAAACCCAACTGCGATCAATTAATTGGGCGCGCATCTCAAAAGGTAAATATACACTAAAAATGGTTTACATGCATAACATCCTCCTCCATTATATTATAAAATTACCTTTTGGCAATCAGAGATATCGATTGCAAGTCACTAAGCCTCTGCATTTGAAACTCCCGATTGCGATTTGCGATTTATCGCTGATCATCAATAGAGGAAATCAGAAGCATGCTTAAATTAATCATTTGGCATATTATCGACGAGATGGGCATTTATGGTATTATTTACCATGATTGGTAGTTCAAACGGCTATTTAATATTACAGTTAAGGATAGATCCTATAAAAAGATTTCATCCATGGTAATTCTTAACTGAATTTCATTTATCGTATGTCAATCACTATAATTCTATTATTTCTCATACTAGCTTGTAGCAGCACTATCTCTATATTACTGTTTGCAATTGTCTATGCAGAGTCTCTCCAAACTCTTAAATCCAGAGAAAATGGGGAAGAAATCAAAGAAGTCCACAACAGCATCTCCTGCAGCCAAGGATCTAGAACCAAGCAAGAAAGGATTAATCTCAGATATGGCATGCCTTGGTCTAGGAAATACCAGCCAGGAAAGAATTTATAATCTGATAGAAGCATAGGAGCCCGAAGAACTAGAAGAGGAAGCCACTGCCAATTCAACCAACAAGTCAGAGGGAACTCTAAAAGAATTGGCTTGTTTGTATCTTCATAGGATAGCAGCGCGGGCAAAGATTTTTCCATACACTAATGTAGTAAGATGGGTGATTAAAAAAATCCCAACTACGGAGAGAACATTTTGCACGGCTGATGGGAGGATATTTGGCTCATTCAAGCCTAAATATCTCAAGCAAATGTATCCTCTGCCACCACCCGAGATGCGATACAACAAGGCATTCCTAGAAGCGTTTTCAAAGGAAAATAACTTGGAGTCAGACCCAATCAAGCAATGGAGGCATTTCCTGAAGAAACACAAGCACGAGTCCTTGGGTAAGTACTCTGTTGACTCATTAGCTTCCCCTTATTGCTATGCTGGAGCTATGATGTGTAAACTGTGGGGACTACATGATTTTTCCAAATTTACTATAGAAATGGTTCCCCTAATGGAAGCAGCAATTAATGGTTATGTTATGGATTGGTCGAATATTTTGTCTGATAAACTAGCCATTGAGATATTGGAATACAAAAGGAATGCATCTACAACTTCTCGGATCATTCCCCCTTTCTATTACAATGCATATGTTATGGATACTATTTGTTTTAATTCTGAATATACGGTACTCAGATGGAGGTGGAATCCCAAAGATCCAAATCCGATCCATATTTACCACAAGCAGTTATGGAAGGCCCACTACAAAAATCACCTATATAGAATTTGCAATGGTTTTATTTTACATGTATATTATTCTATTTTTAATAAGCTTGCCCCAAGGATATCCCAGGAAGTAGAAATTCACTTGACAGCAGTAGATAGTTGGTTCGGGGAGGGAAAATTTACCTATGTAAGGCTTTTTGGTAGCCTCACTAAACCCCATGTTCTCTGCTTGTATGTTCGTGATAAATTGTTAGCTTGGGAATTGGCTTATCAAATAAGAGTGGAAGGGACATCCAGAACCCTTAGGGAATAAAAGAAACACATGTGACCTATTTTTCCCTTACGATGTGGCATTTTCACTTTACATGACTACAAGCATGCAGAGAAAGAGGCAGAAAAGATTCAAATGCTAAATCTTGCCACAATTCCGAACAGGCAATATGATCCAAGACAGGTTGCTTATAACGTCACATCTCAAGCCAAACTTGCTAAATTTGACCATGAAGCGGATGACTTCGATGATTTATTTGCCTCAGCTGAATCATTATTTCAGGTTAAAGGATTGGCCGGGATCAAGTGTGAAGAAGTAGGGCTAGAAACATTCAATAGGCTCAAATATTAGAGGTTGCAAACTCTACCTTTGGACCTGTTAGTTACAACCCTAACAGTCTAGCCACCAAGTGAAACTGAATAGAAAGCTGCCAATGAGACTCCTTTAGTGGAGAAGGTTATTGAAAAGGAAAAATTCCTAGAGTGGGAGCAAGGACAAGCAAAAAGCAGTGAACTCATTAATTTAGACATTCATATTGATCCCAAACTGCTCAAAGAATGGCAACAATTTGACTCAATCATCAGTGATACTGAGATGCTGTGAGAATTTAGCACTCTTGAGGTAACAACTAGTCAAAAGTTAGCAACTAATACAGTTCCGACTGAAGGAACTAGCGGCCCACCCATGACTCAAAAAGATGTAGAGATAATCCCCATGAACCCATTAGATGAAATTATCCTACATGTAGAAGAAATACCACCCTTGGATGTCTTCTACAGCCCTAAGCATAGGGCTGTAATCAGGAGACAAAGGAAAAAGAGAAAACTTGATCAATCTTCTCTTTTGCCTGCACAAATGGAGATAACTAATGTGGTATGGAGAGAAGAAGTCAATCCTTCCAAATATCTTACTAAACTCTCTTAGTATGCTGGAGCATACACAGCAACTACTATGGACAAGACATCGGAAGTCAGAAATTTTCTCAAGGAAAAGGATCAAACAACCATTTTGTTAGAGACATAGGTACAAGAGAAGCAGCAGAGGATAGAGTAGTTGGAACAGCAGTTAGCAGCACAGAGGAAATCAAATGACCAATTAAACAAGCAATTTCTCAAAGAGAAATAGAAGATTGATCAACATGAAAATCAGAAGCAACAAGAACTATCTCAAGCATTGAGAAAACTACAATCAATAAATGAACAGTTGGGCAAATCAAAAGAAGAACAAATCACTCAACTATCATTGCAAATAGAGATATTCAAAGGATATCCTCAAGTAGGAGAATTCAAATCAGAGGCTCTCTAGATTACTAAGGCATTATCTAATCAGCTGAGCTTATTATGTCATAATATCTCTCTTGCTCTCCCCTATGTGAAATTTCATCATCTATGATTGATAAGTCAATTAATGCTAGACAGAAATTGGAGCAGGTATATGAAAAATTAACAGAATTCCTCTCTTAGAAAGATACCAAGGAAGGACAAGCTACAAATCTACCCCAAATTCTAGAATCGCATAAGGAAATCCTATTTCTTGAGTGGCAATCTTAGCTGATGAAAGCAGAAAGGGCAACATCAAGATGTAGAACAATGACTAGTAATCTAGTTGAATTGATTAATGATACTCTTTATTTGTTAAATTTAATTCCAGAATGTTCTCCAGGCAAACTTCCATCGGTGAAAGCATTGGAACAGAGATGGAAACAAGAGCTGGAGAAGAGGGAAAGATTGATCGCGGGCATTGAAATTTTAACATGGGAAACCTTTTGGTTCTTCCTTGTTAAACCACATAGTCAGGGGACAGCAACGAAATGCCTGACCGATGCAATCGGTTACATGATTCCTGAAATTACTAATGCCACATATACTACACAGTTACATTCGTGCATGAGTCAACTTCCGAAACTGCAACCAATGCTCACCATTTGCCAGCTCAAGCCACAAGATAGTCAGCCAAAACAATGAACCATTTTGACTGATTGCAAGCATGCCTATTTCAGGGAGATTTTCATATATTTGTGATTTGGTTATACCAGCACACAACATTTTTATTTCATAGTTTGTTAGTTTAGATAGTATTTATAAACCCTTTCATGTTTTTAGAAAGGGTCCTAAAATTTTCTATTAAGACTTGGATCGGAAGTTGCACTACTGTGCTTCCGATGTATATTTTTTTTATAAAACTGGAGCTGAATTCTAAGTTTTAATGAAGAGCAATTTTATGTGACATGCACTATTGCTTCTTGTAAAAGTATTTCCAAGTTGAAAGGCAGAATCTGAATGCAATTTATATTGGAGAAGACTCAAATAAATATGGTACTACTATCTATGTTTTTGCTTCATGATTTTATGTGAATCAACATTTATTTATTTTTCTATTATTGATATATGTGTGTGTGTGTGTGTGTGTGTGTGTGTGATTTCACAGCAATTATTTGGCTTATCACTATTGAATGTTTAAGAGTTGTTATTATTCATTCATATTCATGTCAACAATATATAAAGAATAGTCTAATAATTTTTTAATTATTACTTTGTTCAACTACTTGAACAAAGTAATTATCATATGAATAAATGTTTTTGTTTATAAGTAGAGTCATCTATATGCCTACTTGTTGATAAGAATCATCAAAAATTACACTAAAGAGAAAGACTTCTCGGGATAGATTAGTTAATTATATTATTTCATTTTAGAAATAAATCATCCATCATTACCATTAGATATTAGAAAATCAATCACTTGTCCATCCCATTTATAACTCATTGGGAAACTGGTCCTATTATATCCAGTCAAAGCCACCACACCAAACGGAAAATGAGTTGCCTTTAAGGTCCGGACCGGGTGGTTTTCCCCGATGTTGACACAGCGATTTTTGAGGCATCAACATTTTTGGAGCTAGAATGAGGGAATGAATTATGAATGGTGAGCAAACCCAAATTTATAATCCATTCTGAGAGTAATCTCCCTTGACCTCACCTTCGACTTCTCCCTCACATGCTGGAACTCCAATTTTCAAGCGAGAAGTAGAAGAGACATCAACCACTGCTCAACCTCAAAATACTTCAGATAAATTAACTCCAGAATCTCGTGAGGTATAGTCTCTCATCCACAAACTTCAAGGATTCTCAGTATCACCATATAAATCCGAGTTATCTCAAGGCAGTGTAACTTCATAATTCATTCCTTCTCACCCCCTCACCAGAGTTCAGAGTGAAAAACTTGGTATTGAGCCTACTAAGTTACCTTTGCCTAAAAGAAAATAGACAAGGAAGACAACTGAAGGATCTGATAGTGAAACTTTCTCATCATCATCATCCATTTTATCTTCTCAAGTGCGAAGTCAACCATCCACTCCTTCCCTCCAGATTGTCGTTCAACAGGGAACTGGAACTTCAACATCTGTTTCTCAACCTCCTCAAACTTCAATATCTGCTCCTTCCCAATCATCTGGACCTTCTTCAGCACTATCATCTATTAGTATCTCGACAATGGCTCAAAACCCATGGAACAATTCCGGTGCAATCATAATGCCTGCACCATTGCACCCATTGCCAGCCCATCCTAAAAAATGGTTGCCAAAATTTAATCCAAATGTAGGCATACAGGTAGATGAACACATAAACAACTTTATGTTGTTAGTCAACTTAAAAGGAGTTACTGAAGAAGATGTAGTTTTTATACTTTTCCCTTATACCCTACAAGGATCAGCTGGGTCTTGGTAATTTTCCTTACCATCACGATCCATTACTAGTTGGAATATTTTCAAGAACAGTTCTTGACTAAATACGGCGATGATAGATCTGTAGCAACATTAATCAATGATCTTTCAAATCTTAGAACAGAGTCTAAAGATCCAATAAAATATTTCAATTCACGATTTAATAAACTCTTATATAAGATTCCTACTGCCTCTAAACCTAGTGAACAAGTTAGAAGTGAATGGTATATTGTTGCGGGAAATTCTCCCCTAAGGTTCTTGGGTGAAACCTTAGCAGACGGAAGATTATCTAAGTTAAGAAACACACACACAACCAACCGTTTATGCTATAAATAACTACTTCTAGG
>APFE030575482.1:0-14501 GCA_000404065.3 Pinus taeda
GCAAAGTTAGCTCTCATGTCCGCGCCCCCTGTCTCTCGTGTCTGCGCACCTTTGCAGCAACTTTTGAGTGGGTTTCACTGGTCCAAATCAAGTGCAAGATAGCTCATTGGAAAGCTTGGCCTGTCTACTTTCCATCCCAAGTGGAATTTCTGAATTTGGAGTTGTTTTGCCCCCTCAAAAACCATTTCTCTCAAGGTCACTTTCTGCAACTCAAAAAGTGGGCAGAAAGTCATTTTTTTGATGTATTTTGAGCTTTTGGAGGCTCAAATCTCAAAATCAGGCTTCTCCCAAGTATTGGTAATTTTTCTCTTTGCATTCCCTTTCCAAAAATGCCAAGTTTCAAAATTCCGAGTAGTCCTCCAAAATAGCCGCGCTTGGAACGCGGCGCTTGAAATGGCCAAAACCTGTAAATTGCACAAAAAATTCACAAATGACAAAATTTTCTCCAAATTTCTTGAAATTTGGGCTGGGAGTCCCCAATCAAGTACCATGCTCATCCAAAGAGGCTTTGGCCAAAATTTGGAGTGGATCGGGCGTTTTCTTTCGTTTTTGTGTTTTGGCCAATCGTCCTTGGAGCACCTTCGTTCTCGCCGGTATTTTTGACATTTCTCTCAAACCATGACACCTGTGTAAAAAGTGAAGGAGGTTTTTCTTCCTTGGATGTTGTGACAAAACCCTCTCTCATTTTCAAAATTCATCTTTGAATGATCTGAAATATCATTTGAGTGAAACTTGCCCCGATGTGTGAAACAAGGAATTTTGTCGAAATGAAGCGAAATGAAGGGGATAGGGGGGCTTCTAAATTCTTGGGGAAATTTTTGGGAGTGGGGAGGGATGTTAGGAAGTAGGGGAAAGTGGAATCTCAGAGATTGAGTGAGGGGAAGGGGTCCAAAAGGGAAAATCACAGGCCCAACCTAGAAAATTGCCACGTTGTAGCTAGAAACTAGGGTTTGTACAAAAATGAGGATTTTGAGGGATCTGAGGGATGGGAAGTGTATGATAAGGTACTTTAAGGATAGGGGAAGGTGTATGAACATCAGGAAACAAGTTTTTCCATTGATTTGACCGTCCAAGAGAAATTGGCTTCAAAACCCTAGGAGAGGGAAATGAACTTGCCTGGGCGCAACTGAAGCATGAATAAGGTGTAAAATGACTCATTAGACACTGACATGATAATGACAACCCTATGAATGATGATAGGCTCAGCTGAATGATGACATGGACTGAAATTTGGGCAAACCCTAGACCTAATGCCTAGTGACCAAATTTTGCTTGAAGACTCACTGAAATGACAAAATTTTGACCTTGACACATCAAAATCACTTTGTAAGAGCATATTTGATCACTGTAGGAAGGCTGGAAAGACTGACACTAACAAGTTAAACACGACACTGAGTTGCTGAAAGGAAGGCCAAGTTGCTTGCTGGGAAGACCGAATTAGGAGACCTCTCTCGCAGGTCTGTTTGGGCATTGTTTTGTAGACAAAATTCTTGTAGGTGATAGCCGTATGCTACAGGTGCACTGTGTGCTAGGCCGCAGGTCATAGCACCACAATTAGGGTCTGCGTAGGGAGGATTAAGGGCTAGTATATGCCAAGAACAGCAGCATACTAAGTGTGGAGTCTCATGAAAGTGTGCCACAATCTTTGAGCGTTGTATGTGGACTGTTAGATGTGTTTGTAAGGGTTGTTGCAGCATGACAAGATGCCCTAACCAGTGACAGTATAAACAACAGTGATAGCAAACCTGGAACAGTGTTTAGGGTATGTTGGGTTATTGTAGGTTACAATGGAACAACAACAAGCACGATGCTGCAAACACAAATGGGACAGCAAGCAATCATAGGAGCAACAGTCACTAACCATGGGACAATAGTGCTAGGAATGTGACAGCAAGGTGACCCATGAAGTTTGAATGCATGATAGCGCAGCAAGATGCATGGGCAGCATGATAAAAATGATGGCATGGTACAACAATGTTACAATGACAATATGATAGCAACAATGTTACAATGATGGCATGGTATAGCAATGTTACAATGATGGCATGGTACAACAATGTAACAATGGGACAGCAACAAAGGCTTGCTAACAATGAAACAACAGTATGGTAAGCAAGGTGCAGTAAGCACATGGTGGCAAGCATGGTGCAGCAAGCACATGGGATAGTATGGCAAACATGGTGCAGCAAATGGCACATGATGGTACATGATGCAGTATAGTGATGGGTACTATCATGATTGGTGACGCATGATAAAATGCAGCATAGTGATGATGGGTGTAGCACAGTGAGGTGCAACACGATGATGAAGAGCAGCACAACGATAGGTGCGGCAAGGCGATGGAGTCACCTTGGAGAATCACTTGAAGCAGCATGTCTTCCACTAAGTTCAACTACCTCATGTATCTTCTTAGAGATGATCTATGCTCTTGTTTAGAAAAGTAAGTGTTGACTTCTGTTGTAAATGTACACTCTCTCTCTCCCTCTCTGCTAAACTATTGAAGAACATATAAGAAGAATTGATCAAGGGTTTCCTCACATTGGGGTTTGTCCTCTTGTCTTGGCTTGTCTTCTACGATTTATGTTCATGTTCTATCTGCAATTTACTATTACGCTGATGTGATTGCTAATCTAAAAAGATATTGAGCTAACTGTGAAAATTGAAATAAATTGCTATAAGCATAAAACATACCTAAAATTAACACATTCACATAGGGAAGTACCTACTTCCTCTCCTACCCATTCTATTAAATCTTGGAAGTCCCAACACCACAATGGAAGCCCTTGCCACTGAGCCGGTTGGGTTTTAAAAGAGCATCAACAGCGATAACATAGATAGCCCTCACAATCGATGCAGCAAGCAGCAAAATGACATGTTGCTTACACTTGCTCCCAACATCTTAAAAGTTAAAAAAACCTTTGAAACCCAATGCTTTCACCATTTTTAAAGGTTCAGAAGCCTTCAGGGCCCAATGCTTTCACCATTTTAAAAGGTTGAAAGGCTTCAAGAGCTTATGTTCTCACAATTTTAAAGGTTGAAACGCCTCTAAAGCACAATCCTGATAATGATGGTTGATAATCTCAATTATTCTAACCCAAACCCAATTGTTGATGAATAAGTGCAAACCATCAAGATCATGATAACCCTCTCCCCATCTAACATTGGACTTGTGCCAACTCCTACTTAGTTTATGCATTTAGCTTTATGTACTTTCTAAATTCTGGACTGTGCGAGACTATCGTCTTTTCTTATATTATTATTTCGAATCTTTGCATTATCATATGTTAAAAGTACAAAATTTTGTTATAAATATTTTTATTTTTATTAGGTTTATAATGACTGCTTATTTTTTTTATACATTGTAAACTAAATTATTATTATTATTGCTCGGTAATGAAATTATTTTGTCCCCAAAAATACTATATTAAATCAAAATTGATACATGATTAACCCAACTACCCAACTTATATAACCTATTTGTTCCTCAATAATGACCACATCTTAACATTAGTTCAATAATATCCAAAACTATAATATAAAATAGAAATTGATACACGTTCTACCCAAACAACCACATCTTGGAATTTGTTAAATAGTAAAACAAATATGTAACCAGTGATTGTCCAATACATTGAAAGTTAGACAGACTCTACCGCCTTTCTATTCCCCTCTACCACCTTTGCCATTTTAAATGACAAAAACACCATAACATATATAAAGTTCCACTATAATGAACGTGCCTATAGATAGTGGGAAATATTCTCCCTGAAAGACAGTAAAAGAGGGGCATCCAAACATCTCTCGCATACCCAAGGTTTAAAACTTGGGCAGATGATCAAACCCTAAAGTGACTATGTCTATTATTGTTTGCTTATTCATTTCAACTTTATGCGAGTGGAACTCCATAAAAAGAATGCCTACCACCAATTTTCTGGTTCAATCAACTGTTTAAACTTAAGAGCAATCAACAATAAATGGTTTGACAAGATTGATAAATTCTTGAGTTTTGATTCCCAGTTTCACATCTACCTCCCTTCCACCAAGTCAAAAATAATCTGGCCTCAGATTAACAATAGCATCTGAGAGAATCACCTGTGACAAAAGAAAATGCCTACCACCAATGTTCTGGGACAATCAATTATTTAAACTTAAGAGCAATCAACTATAAATGGTTTGACAAGATCGATAAATTCCTGAGTTTTGATTCCGAGTTTCACATCTACCTCCCCTCCACCAAGCCAAAAATAAGCTGGCCTCAGTTTAACAATAGCATCTGAGAGAATCACCTGTGAAAAAAGAGAAGAAACGAGATCCATAAATAAGCAAATCTCTAATAATATCAGATAAATGGAAACTTGCTAGTTAAAAATATGAAAATCACCCATTGACGAAAATGTCATCTAAAAAAGAACCTTACAGGAATATCTGTCTTCATGCCAATTGGCGTTACAGCATTGTGCACATAGCCTGTTAATTCACATGCCACCTCCTCAGGTGCAAGCCTCACTGCAGCAATGCTCCAGAAATAAAGGCTTATAACATAACCGCATGTCAAAAGACTTGAGTTCTATTTAGTTCAGTGCTGCTTAACTTGCATATAAAGCAGATTGTTCTTGCTTGGCTCATTCAAAGACGGGGAAAATCAAAGAAAATGCCTATACAGAATTATACAATATTGGACCCATCTTGAATCACTTCATAGTGGTGTGTTTTAATGACAACCTAATCTTCAACAAAACATGGGATGAACACTTTCAATAGGTTAATCATGTATTACAAACACTTCGAAGGCATAAGTTGCAAATAAACTTCTCAAAATGCTCATTCCACGTCACATCCATTCACTACCTTGGATTCCCCAATGATAGATAAAGAGTTCAAGTGGATCCTAAAAAAGTGGAGATCATACAATATTGGCCACAACCTAAGAACCTTACAAAGTTCTATAGCTTCTTAGGTATGGTTAACTTCTACAAAGATTTTGTTCCAAGTTTCTCACACACACCTAGTATGGCTACTCTACTAATTGTTGAGAAGAATTTGAAGAAATAGGTAATCTTCTAGACTGCAACACAATAGTATGCCTTCAACACCCTAAGATGTCTAGAATTGCACATTCAAATCTAGAGAACGAACAATTGTTTGAGTGGTTAGTGAGGCCTTTGGTCTTACAAATGCCCCAACCACATTCATGACACTGATGAATGATGTACTCGAACCTGTCTTGAATCAATTCATAGTGGTGTATTTTAATGACAACCTAATCTTGAACAAAACATGGGATGAACCCCTTCAATAGGTTAGTCATGTATTACAAACACTTTGAAGACATAAGTTCCAAATAAACTTGTCAAAATGTTCATTCCACATGACATCCATTCACTACCTTGGATCCCTCAATGACAGACAAAAAGATCAAGTGGATCCTTAAAAATTGGAGATCATATAGAATTGGCCACTGCCCACGAACCTTAGAAATATCTATAGCTTCTTAGGTATGGATAACTTTTACAGAGGTTTTGTTCCAAGTTTCTCACACCTAGTATGGCCACTCAAATAATTATTGAGAGGAAATTTGAAGAAATGGAGTAATCTCCTGGACTGCAACACAATAGCATGTCTTCAACCATGTGCTATAGAAGATCTAAACCACATCTATCTCGGTACTCCCAAATATATCTCAACACTTCAAAATAGGCATTGATGCATCAGATTACACCATGAGAGTTGTCTGTTGATTTTTAAATAGTTCTCCAATCTGATAATTATTTCTTATGATTTTTTCTTAGGCAGATCATATCTTACATTCATTATGCATCATAAAATAATTACGCAGAGAACTTCAACAATAAAAACATGTCAGAAGGATCATAAAGAGACAGCCACATAAGAACACAGGTGCAGCAGTGTTGATTGGTGCAGCAACAAAGGACTGTAGTGTCTCATCTGCTCGACTGACTGTGGTGCAGTGTACCTATCTCACAGTGACTCAAATTCTTGAGAAGTGGGCAGTCAACCTATCTTGGAGTGGCTTAGACATCTACGCTTGGACTGTGGTGAACTCTATTGCTTGACTCTTGAGGATACAATTGAAGCAGCAATCTGTGGTTCATCAATTCAGCTACAGTGAAGACTAAGACAAGCATAAGTGAAGTCAAACACTAGTGAATCCTATTGAAGACATACAAGTAAGTATATCACTTATTTTTGTGTCAACATTCATTGAAGACAGTGAAGGATTTTGATTCTTGAAGCATCAATCAAGGAGCCTGTGGAGAGATATCTTGTTTAGGCAAGGGTTATTGAAGACACCCTTGAAGAAGCCTTGGAGCAGACCTGGTTCAGCATAGTGAAGAATCTTGAAAGACATCTTGGAGTACCTTGGATACATCTTGAAGATTGTGGAGAAATACTTTGTTGGGCCTTTGTGAGAAGATCTTGAAAACGATCCCTTGAAAAGGTTTAGAGCAGGTGCAGAACTAGGGCTGCTCGTCGAAGACATATTGAAGATTTGTGGAGATCACTGGAGACCATGATATCATCATGAGGTGACTTGGAGAAATTGTTTTGGGTACAATGAAGAGCAATGGTGACACCTTCTAAGAGAACAAGGTTGTCATTGATGATGTGATGTGGATGCTAAGTGACAACATAACTGAAGATTGACAAGGCTCGTTGAAGAAGACATTGGGCGTTGTGAATAATAACCAAACATATCTTGACAAAGTAAAGCTAAGGGTTGGAGCCCAAGAGGTTGGAACCACGTAGAGGCAAGGTTGGTGCCTTGGAAGATAGGGATGGAGCCCTAGAGGATAGGAGTCCTCAAGAAACCAGGTTGAAGCCTGAACTGGAAATAGCGTTGGAGCCCTAGAGGTTGGTGCCTTGAAATTGACAAGGTTGGTGCCTTGGGAAGTCCAAGTTGGTGCTTGGCATATTACAGGTTGGAGCCTGGGAGATTGAAGATTGGTGTCTTGATCTAGGGTTGGACCCTACATATATTGTACTTATTTTATTGAAAGAAGAAATTAATAAAAGTGTTTATTCTATCATTGTTCATTTTGTGTTCTAAATATAAGTGATCTAACTGGTAAAAATAAAAATTGAAAAGAAATACGGATGCAACCCCCCCCCCTCCTCAGTATTTCCAACACTGTTGGCAGCCTTGCATAAACCCATCCAGATATTTGTTCAAAGATAAAGGAAAGAACAATAAAATCAACATTACCTTTGTGATGGTCTTTCATCATGACGTCTTCTAGTTTGCATCAGCATCTTGAATACATATTGGCACATCTCCCAAAGATATATATTGTCATGGGTCTCTTTCTTTTTCAGACTCCATCAAAGTCTTCATATCTTCCATGGAGATATCCTAGTCAAATCTTTTTGGTCTTTTGGATGTTGATTGCCTTTACCATGGTTGCATATTTCACAATCTCTTCCTTCCTTTCTTCACACATTTCATTCCCAGGAGCTTGCAATCAAAGTTCCTCAATTGTAGTCAACCACACCTCACACTTCATATGAGGACATATTATGTTGATTTCATCTAGTGAATGTGTGACCCATGCAGTCTTGCATCCCTTTGAGGGAGGAGATCCTTTCTTTTGATCATGCTCTTAAAATAGAGCATTGGTCCATGTTACATGCAACCATATGACATGACTCTTCAATATAGACTATAAGCATACATACATCATTTTTCTTTGGGTCATCCAGACTTCCTGCAGTAGCTTCCTTGATTGAAAGAGCTTTAATCCCTTAATCTACTTCACTTTTATGTCATCATACCATCATCCCATGAATTCCACAAGTTTGAAATTCTTGATGAAACACTTGCTTCCCTCATGACCGGTGAACTATGAAACCGGATTCGTCCCCCAGGCCCTGCGTGTCTCAAATGCGACGAATCGGACACGATTTGAGCAGATTCATGTCCGAAAATTGGGACACGTCGTGTCTGATCGAGACACTTTGAATCCAAAACGTGTTCCGATCAGGACACTTCGAATTCGGAACGTGTCCCGATTTTTAGACACGAATCCAGAAATCAAGAACCCGCACAGCATTATAAAGGTGTATATCCCCATTCTATTTGCACATTCACTTGCTTAGTTTGTTGTGGGTTTGTTATGGGTGTTTGGGTGATCCAGGTGGATCTCCAGATACCAGTGGCATGGTAAAAGGCTCAAAATTCAAAGTGGTAGAAAGATGAAGAACTTGACACCAGATCGAAGTGCTCGTCGCCCTGATTCCAACAGTGCGAACGACACTCCAATCCAAGTTCGTATGAGGAAGATAGAAGCAGACAAAGTTTAAGGTTGACTTGCCCATGTGGCAGGCTTAAGGAGGGCGCAATTTGGCAGAAACCCAGCACCAGAATCTGGCCAGTTTTTCGAGAAAATTTGTAGGACGATTAATTCATCCAATAACCCCTAAGGTTCGAGAAATTTTCTAATGTGGGATAATAAATTTAAAAAGGGCGGCAGGCCATGACCCCCGCCGCCCCCGGTGGAGCCCACAACAATTTAAATATAAAAAAAGGGGTGGGCGGCCATGACCCTGCCGCCCCCGGAACCGCCACAACCAACATATTATATATATATAGTGTTGGGGGGAGGGCTGTCAAGCCCGCCACCCCTCCACTCCATCTATACAACTTGAACAACAACAGAGAATGGGGGGATGGGCCATCGTTCCAGCGGACCCGCTGCCCAAAAACATGGACTCAACCGCTCCTAAAAAACAATACGTCAGGAATAGGAGGGGCAGGATTTGATCCCTGACCCCTCCTCAACCATTTAACTATCTTTGCCACAGTGCCAACAGCCTGCCTTGGTAAACTCCGCCAACCCAAGTCTACATAAACCTCCCTACACAGTGCAGACGGGGGAGAGCAGACCCAACATAGAGATCGAGAATTAATATTTTTTATTGCAAGAAGGGTGGAACCTTGCCTGAGCACATTTTTCAGAGTCATTTTGGTCCACTGTTAGAATTGGGCAAGTTTTATATTGATTTTGCACCTCTCGGCAACAGGAACTCAATGGTGATGTCAATTTCTGCAACAGAGCTCTCCATTTTTCAGCCATTTTCCAGATTTGAGGTATAAGACTCCTTATGCAAATGTTGATTGTACTTGTTCTCTTTTACGCCACTTAATGAATGAAAGCCTCCCCATTGATCGAGCAGGGCTCGGAGACGTAGTCCAAATTGGACGAACTTCGTTATCAAGTCTCTTGTCTTCTTTTCATGCCTTTATGTGCTTCCTCTCTTCTTTCATGTGCACATTAAGTTTCTACAGTTACGCTGCAATTTGTTCATGTAATTCTTTAATACATCTATAAGCAAAAGATCTTGGATCATTGGGAGCAAGGAGCAAAGGGTGTGGGAGCATTGTCAAGGAGATTCAAGCAACAGTTAAGTGATAGATCCTGTCAGATTTAATGATAGTGATACTATAGAGGTCTAATCCTCCACACCAGCAGATGCAGAGATGACTTTGGATACAGAGGAGGAGGATGCAATAGAGGAGAGCAGTGGTGACCATGATGATGAGGACAGTGATGCTGATTTTGATGATGACTATGAGGATTGATGACTCATGAATCATGAGCTACCTACTGCCTTGAGGCTTGTATACTTGTAGACTTGTAGTTGTAGTTGTTTTGTATTTGCTCTTTCTATTTGCCATTGGCATTGCACTACCTATGTAAACAGTGACACATTTTGATTTAGATGACTTAATGAGAAAACTACAAAATCTTTATCTTACTATCTTTTCTTTCTCCTATTAGATCATTGGTGAATTGAATATGTATTATAAAATTATAATTTATCATTTATCATTTATGTCACAATTGTATTTAAAGATTTGTATGCATAATGTTACTTTGTAAAACTTACATCTAGATGAAGATCTGTGTTTGAATCAATGAATTTGTATCATGAATGAGAATTTGTGTAAGAAATATCTAATTTTTAATATATATATATATATATATATAAAGTATCTGAATGTGTCCTGTTTTGGGGGGTCAACATGTTTGTATCCGATACTCTAATCCCTGTATCCGTCAAATCCTGAATCCCCGTGTCAGGTGACTTAGCTGGTGAACCTTTCGATGAAGATTCCATCAAAGAATCTTGAGGATCTAAAGTACCCCGTAAGCAAATGTTTCCATTTGACAGATGTATGATGAACCTTGTACTAGATGACCTTGCCACTTGTGTTTTCAATGAGATTTGCAAGAGCTATATTCTTGACAAATCGTCTTTCATGCTTCTCTATAATGATGTCCCGAGCTCTTTCTTTCAATGCTTCTATGATGCCTTGATGCATCCCATTATTTTACTTAGTGAATCATGATATCCATAACATAAGACTTAGGAACTTGAAAAGAACTTATGTGAGGAAGACTATCTCCGTAATAGAGATCTCTTACTTCCTCTTTCTTGGACTTCTTCTTTTTAGCTTCCTCCACTTCCTCCATGATGTGGGCTTCTTCTCTTCATCTTTTGCTATTGTCCTTCTTGAGCTTAGGACAATCTCTCCTACAATGCCCATATTCTTGACACCCATAGCATTGAATTTTAGCCATGTTCTTCTTCTTTTTCTGAGAACCAAACTTTCCAAATTGTCTCTTTATTTTTGTCATTGCAGTATAAGCTTGATTTTTCTCACCTACTCCCACATCAAATTTGGCCTTTAGTCTAGATTCTTCAATCTTGCACAGTGACCATAGATCCTGGAATGGAGTAGCTTCTTTCTTCCCATAAATGCTTGAAGTAAAGTTACCCCACTCCTCCGGTAGTGCATTTAATACAACTGTAGTCATTTCTCTATCAGACATGACTTCTCTTAGATCTTGTAGTTGATCACGGATCTCAGAGATTCTCAAAAAGTATGAGGCTATTCCATCTTCCCTTGACATCTTCGGCTTGTAGAGTTCTTGCCTTAATGAGATGACTTCTCCAGCAGTGCTTACGGAATACAACTCTACCAGTTTGGCATAGATTTCTTTTGAAGTTTCAAGTTTAGATACATATGGAATGAGGGGATCTTTGAAGGATTCTATGAGAATCCTTTGAGCCTTAAGTTCCCCTTTCATATACTTGGCAAGAGCTTGAGCATCTTCCTTTCTTGGTTTAGTGATAGAACCTTTGACATGTTCCATAACCTCATTTTCAATGAGATTCAGATTTGTCCTTTTCTTCCATGCAAGATAGTTTGAAGCCCTAACCAATTTGTTTCTTTCCTTGCAAAAAGACATTTTGATAAATTCAGATGTGGACATAAATATACTTACTTGATAGGATGTTTCTTCTTCTTGCTACTTCATTGATGTTGATGATGACATAGAGGATAGAAAACTTTTCCTTGATGAAAGCAGTTTTCTTCAAGAATGATCCTTGATCCCACAAAGAGTGAGATGACACTGCCTTTTGATCTAGCTTCCTTTGGATGAATAGTCTCCAAAACACTTTAACTAGAGTAGATGCAGGGTTTTGGCCTTCTTCCTCTTGATGATTATCCCAATACTCCTTTGTAGACTTCTTCGATCTAGGGTTATGATGCTTCCTTTGACTTCAAGCTGATCTTTGCTTTGATGCCTTCCTTTGATCCTTGAGTGTCCCTTGATAAGATGCCTTTCCTTGACTTAGTCACCTTAGCTCTGATACCATGTTGAGAAATCTAGGGCAGAGCAATTAAGTGATTTCTCTCCTATTAGTAACTGCTTGTGAGTGCTTTTTACTTCTTTCAATTAAGATCTTCTTTTACTTAGGTTATTAGTGTTATTCTTCATCAAACAGCGACCAATGCATAAACCATAAAGAGACAAGAGACACAAAATATAGGCTATCAACCAGGGCCAAAAACTCTCCTTCTTGAGAGGAAAAACCAGAACAAATTATTCTTCTTATACAGATTCCAATGGACGAATACCAAGACCAAGACCCTAGACCTTTGTGCCACTCCAAGACCAAGTCACAAACCTCCTTGATGAGATCCTTCTTGAAACAAACTTGTAGCCCTTTCCTCCTTCTATAGTCAACGCAAGTCAAACTGTCTACACTTCTGATATTTTCGGTCTCTTCCACAGATCTGCAACTTTCAGCCTATCTATACCTCTGTAATTTACACATGTTGGTCTCTTCCACAGATCTGCAACTTTCAGCTTATCTATACCTCTGTAATTTACACATGTGGGCTGTTAGGAGGTATCTACCTTCTTCACTTGACTAGGAGATTCTATCTTGTAACTTGAACTAGCATGTATGCTGGTATGGAGAACTTATTCTTGGCGTCTTTGCTGGCATTGGAAACCTTACTTCAGAACCCTTAATATCAGACACATGTTGGAGGAGAAATAACAAAAAATCAGTGCCAAAACAACTCGTATTCTCCTCCTCCTTCCCACATTGGTTGAGAGGCTTCTACTTCGATTTCTCACACTTTCTATTATACTTCAGATGTATGACCAAAAATCTTTGTGTAGAATGAAATCTAAGCTGGCTATAAATAGTAGTTTCCCATCATAATGAGCCAACATGAGTTTATGTGAGCCAACATGTCCTTTGGAGAGTTTACATTATTCCTTTTTGAAGCCGACTTGAGGTAAGTGCTTGTGCTTGGTCTTGGAGGGCTACTTGACATTTCCATAGACTCATATACAAATATAATGTGCCCAAGAAGGATCCTCCATACATGACAATGACTTTTATAACTAGATGACACAACCTAAAGGCTCACAATGGGAGCCATCACTAAAATAAAATTCCTTGCTCATGAAACCCATGAAACAAGCATAATAATAATTTTATTTTTCTTGCTTTCATCAATTACATAAAATCATAATTACACGTCATTATGAAGACTGAACCTAGTTACACTTTTCAACAAAACCTGATCCATCCTCTTAGAACTCTAACCTTTCCTCAAAAATGTTGCTTTGCTAGCCCTCATAGATGACACTTCGTTGGCTCAGAATATGCCCTTCGCTGACCTCAGAGATGGCCATCTTCGCTGCCTCAGAATAGGCTCTTTGTTGGCTTTAGATATACTTTGTATGCCTCAGACCTTCACTTCTAGTTACAGACTTCTTTCTTACCTCAGACTAGGCTCTCCTTGCCTCAGATATATGCAAGCTTCATTCATACCTTGAGGGAGGTCGAATTGCCTCTTATTTATAGGATTTGCTAGTCCGAATGGGTGTGTCCTCCAATTGAGCCAACTTGAACATCTGAGGGGCTGACTTGACTAGGAGGAGGCTGACTTTATCTTTTTGGAGCCAAAAAATTAGCTTTTACAAATTCAAATTTTCTTCTTTTTCAACCAACATGAAGATCATGTCTCTTAAATTTTCTTTTTGTTTCTAGCATGAAGAACATGCTTACACATATATTAACAACTAAAATATACATTATGAAGACCGACCATAGTGACAAAAATCAACATTGTCCTCGCCCAAAAAGGGCATCTCGTCACTTTTCACTTCAAGAACTTTAAAGATGTAGTCCACAACTACTCTACCTATGACAAGGAGTTGCACTCCATTGTGTAAGAAATTTGATAATGGAAACAATACATTCCAGGGAAAAAGACAATGATATATTCAGAGGACAAGCCTCTCCAAACATAGAACAAACTAGAGAATGCATGCCACATGAAGTAGGCTACTTGCTTGCAAGAGTTTCATCTAGTCATCAGACATATGGTCACTAGATGTTTGAGCAAAACTCCAGCGTCACCTACAATTGTTCTTGATAACGAGCTATAACACAAAAGGATGGACAAAGTTGTACAACAATGATGCAGAATTTGTAGTTATCTACTACACTGCTCTCCAGTATGTGCATAATACTACATCGACAAGACATTTCATAGATATGGTTATTTTCCACTAGTGCCATGATCTTCAACACCTGGATAAATTGTCTACACCCATAGGTGAACCTAGAGACTCTTTGATTTGTGAATCTCATTCTTCTAGTCTACGGGACACTTTGGAGTCAGATGTACTGGAGTCTTGTTGCAACTTTTAAATGAGTGTCCACACCTCTTCGTCATTCTTCCATTCATCCCTTGCTTCGGTTATCCAATCAAGTTGGATAATAGACATGGCACAAAACAATGCTTCCACATCCTCATCCTTTCTTGAGTGTGCATCTGCAACAACATTTTGCTTCCCTTTTTTGTAGATGATTTCAAAGTCACAACCCAACATCTTTGTGACCCATTTTTGATGCTCCTCTGAAGATAATCTTTGTTCCAAAAAGTATTTAAGACTATCATGATCTGTTTTTACCTTGAAGTGTCTTCCCATTAGGTAAGGTCGTCATTTCTTTAGTGCATGTAGTATTGCCAACATTTCCTTCTCATAAATAGGTTTGTGTAAATTCTTTCCTTTGATTGGACGACTTTCAAAAGAAATGGGTCTTCCTTCTTGCATTAAAACAGCACCAATTCCATTTCCTAAGGCATCACATTATACAATAAA
>APFE030575482.1:15496-36675 GCA_000404065.3 Pinus taeda
ATTAATTATTCGAGCATCAACCATTTAGATGCATCAACCATCTAGAATCTAGATTCTTCTCCTCTTGTCTAGCCTTTGCCTCTACCTCGATTATCTAGGGATATTAGTCAACATTGCCCAATTTTGATCAAACTACCTAATTCAAGACTTAATATATGGTAGAAAAAACTTAACATGCTTGATCGATGATTTTGACTTGATTGAAAGGTAATTTTTTTGCTAAGGGCATGCCGCGTGACAAAGGAGTTCAACAATTAACACCGGCAACACTAGGGTACATATAGGGCTTGGTGCTCTTGATTAAATGCTAATCGGATACCTTCATACTTGATATAATCTAATGAAATGCCACAATCCCATTGATCCTGAATTCCTGAAAACTGTTAAGTCTGCTGAAGTTTGAATAGGATATGAAATTCTATTTTCTCCATATGAAGTCCAATGAGGCTAGAACCACTCTCAAACATCCTGAGTCATTTCATGGCAATGTTAAAAATTTAAGTAAAAGTGGCATTCTCCTTTATTTTTCATTTTCATCCTTTTACTTTAAGAATTTAACATTACCATGAGGGAGCATCTGCTATATTTATATTTTTTTTTGCCTTCATTCCTCACCCTAACCCAAGGTGGACCCACCCCCAACAAGCAAACTCACCTAAAATTAAAAAAAAAGAATTGAAAAAAAACGATTTTCTAAACGCTTTTCCGGAATCGTACAGAAGCGTACGCTTCGCCCTCCGAAGCACCACGCTTCGTACTGCCAAAGCGTCGTACGAAGCGCGATTCGGAGATTCGGAAGCGCGCTTCCGCCGAAGCTTCCTAGACGCTTCCGCACGGGACGCACTTCCAGGCTTGGAACCAAGGGGGGCAGGGGGGGGGCGCTTCGTGCAACATTGCTTTGGGAGTCTCAAATACCTTGGAATTATTGTCTAAGACTTTTCGGAGATGTGGAGAAATAGATGATTTCGATGTTTGAATCTCTAGTGAACATAATTGTGCAATTATGCCCTGTCGTTCTTTCTTTAAAAGTGTTGTCATGCCATTAGAGTTGATTATCTTTCCTATTTTCCCTGTGATACCCCTTAATTCAACTTACTTTCCTTCCCAAAAAAAATTCAAAAAAAGTTCTTGAAAATTAAAAGCTATCATCCCCAAAGAGTGTAACCATTGGACAACTAATACAACATCAGCACCACCCATTGGAATGGAAAGCATTGGACTATTCAATACATATTCCCCCATGGTTAGCTTGATATTATGGCACTTTCGAGAGAAATTTATAGTTCCTCCATTTGCAACCATCACTTGAAACTCTGGTGCTAGATATAGGAAGCAATTCAATTCCTTAGCCATCTTACCATGAATAAAATTATGGGTACTACCCGAATCAATCAACACTATTACCTTTTTCTTCTTAATATATCCTTCTATCTTGAGAGTTTGAGGAGTGGTAATCCTTGCCAATGCATTACAAGATATGGTTGGATTCATTTCTTCTTTCTCTGGGGTTGGTTCCTGGTGTATATCCTCCTCTTTTGATGTTTCTTGTTCATTTTCTTCCTCCTCTTCACAATCTATGTAAAATAATTTCTTCTCGGCACACTTATGACCTTTAGTGTATTTGTTACACAACTATAACAAAGCCCTTTTGCTCTTTTTTCTTCCAATTGTTGTGGTGTCAACCTTGCAAGTTGGAGAACGCTAGGAGCAGCGACACTTCCATCTTTATAGTTGAGTGGTAGACTTGTTGCCATAATTTTGCTTTCAACTTTTCTTGCCATCCTGGATGCTTTCTCCAATGAATCAGGTTCCCAAAGGCGAAACTCATGTTGGATGTTATCCTTTAAAGTACCTATGAAGACATCAATCCTATGCTCCTCTAGAATATCAGTTACCCTGATATTCAATTTTTGGAAGTCTTCAATGTGCTGTGCCATTGAACCCTTTTGTTTGAGATTTATCAATTGGCTAAAGAAGGTGTTGCTCTTTGTATCCTCATAATGTGTTATCATTTCCTCCATAAAAATTTACCAAGTGACAAATGGTTTACGAGAACAAAGTCGTCGATACCATACAAACTGATTTTGTTCTATAAAGATGCAATACGTACATTTTATGTGTGTTGCACATCATGGACATCAAAATATTACTCCATTTGTAGTATCCATGTTACCGGATCCTTGCCATCAAACTTCCTCATATTGATCTTTGGAATGTTGTCGGTCTTAAACCCAACATTGGAGTCTCTAAAATCATAATTCATATTCCTTTTGTCCTCGTCATGATTTTCATGGATTACTTTGTCACCACTGGGAAGCCTTCTTGCAGCAACTTTGTCAACCCTTCCTTCAACCCTTCCATGTCTGCTTAAACCATTCATGTAGCCTTTTATTTCTACTTTTAAACCATCCATGTTGCCTTTTAATTATGCCTTTAAACCATCCATCTCCCCTTCATCTTTGGTTGCTCTTTGTGAGGACGAAATTTGTTGCACTTGGTCCCGTAATTTTATATATCATGTTGTAATTCTTCCTCTTCATGTGTCATAGTAGAGCTCACAAATAGATAGATCAACGACTTAAAAATTATCCTCTTCAAGCGGGAAACCTCTTTTACATTACATAAATGAACAATTCTTAGATGATACAAATGACAAGACCTCCTTTCTATATATAGGAGTCTAAGGGGTCACAATATAACCAAAGCCTACATAACAATAATAATGTAAGGGCGCAACAATAACAATAGTGAGCTTCTATGTGGCACAACAATAACAATAAAGGGACTACACTATCTAGTCATTTTGATTTTTGATTTCTCAAAAATCAAACTTACCTTTCAAAGATGGCCTTACATCATGACATCAACTTTTCCCAGCATCAACATCCTGCACATGTATGAATCCATCTCCAAGACATTCAATATCAAGGGTCTCCTTCCTTTTCAAACTTTGTCAATGTCTTCATACCTTCTTCATGGAGATGTCATAGCTAATCCTTCTAGTCATCGGATGTTGATCACTTATCTTCTCGTATAAATCTCCCCATGAACTCTTCTTTCATCTTCTTCATATATTGCTTTCCTCATAATCTTCTTTACATGGTTCTTTCAACATGGGAACCATGATTGTCAACCATCTCATATTCTCCAAGAGGTCATATTATGTTGATTTCATCTTGTCAATATAGAACAGTTCAAGGCACATTGTCTACATGCCTTCATGCATCATTCCAATGGAAGAGATTCCTTCTTCTTTCATCATGCTCATGAGATTAGAGCATCTTAAACCATACTATCTGCAACCATATGATTACATGACTTTATCTATTTATTACCAATTATGTACATTCCTTCTCTCAGTCATCTAGACTTCCTTTTAGCAGCTTCATTTCCTTGCTTGAAGATGAGAGTACTTCAACCAACTTGACATGCTGCACAACTTTGTCACCATACCTTCAAACTTCTTAACCAGTGGATCCCACACAAGGTGGAATGCAGAATATCTGTGAGACATTTGCCTCTTCTAAGTGAACCTTCTAATGAAGATTAATGAAGATTCCAACGGAGGATCTTAATGATCCTCATTCTACAAATGTTCCTCTCTAATGATGATGTATGATGACCTCGTTTATCTTCTATCTTGCTAGATGACTTTGTCCAACCATATATATATTGCTGCTTTGGTTGTCTTTATATGCTTTCAATGGAGATGCCATGAGCTTCTTCCTTTCTATCATGATGACTTCTTCAACCATGAATACTTCAACTATCCTTCCACGCTTCTATGATAATGTCATCTCTTTCTCAACGATAATGCATCCTATCATGCTTGTGATGCTTTCCATCATGACTACTATCTTCTCAAAGTGAAGGAGGTTATTTCAATCATAATAAAGGTCTTTCACTTCCTTCTTCTTTGACTTCTTCTTTTCACGTTCTTACACTTCTTCAGTGATATGCGCTTCATTTCTATCACTTCTTTTCTTGTTGTCCTTTTTGAGTTTAGGACAATTCCTCTTAAAGTTCCCATATTCATTACATTCATAGCATTGGATCTTTGACATATCAAACTTCTTCTTTTTCCAAGGATCAAACTTTCCAAGCTTCCCTTTCTTTCTAGCCATAGTTGCATATGCTTGAGTTTGTTCATTTTATTCAATATCGCTCTTTGCTTTTAACCTAGTTTCTTCAATTTTGCATAATGACCAAAGTTCCCAGAATGGAGTGGCTTCCTTCTTTCCAAAAATACTTGATACAAAGTTGCCCCATTCATCAAGTAGTGCATTGAGCACAACGATGGTCATTTCTTTATCGGACAATATTTCTCCTAATTCTTGTAGTTGATATATTATTTGAGATACCCTCATCAGGTATGAGGCCATTCCTTCTTACTTTGATACCTTCATCTTGTATAGCTCGGTTCTCAATGATAGAACTTCTCCTACAGTGCTTACAGAAAACAATTCTACCAACTTATCATAGATTTCTTTTGATTTCTACAACTTTGCTACATAAGGAATGAGAGATTCCTTGATTGATTCTATGAAGATTCTTTGAGCCCTTATTTCCCTTTTCATGTACTTTGATAGTGCTTGAGATTGCTCTTGTGATGGTTTGGAGATTGAACCCTTAACATATTCAATAACTTCATTCTCTGTGATGATCAAATCTATCCTCTTCTTTCATGCAAAGATATTTGATGACCCAACTAGTTTGTTTCTCTCCTTGCAAAATGAAGTCATATTGATAGTAGATTCAGACATAAATAGAAAATACTTACTTGTCAAGTGAAGATGCTCCTTGATGATGATATATTCAACTTGATGCCTTCTTGATGATGTTGATTATTGAAGATGCCATGTTAAGGATGATTGCTTCCTTGATGATGTCTTCCTTCTTCAAAGATGACAATACTTCTTCAAGGGAGATGCCCTTCTTCAAAGATGCTAGAGATGAGATTCTTTCTTCAATGTGAGGGAGATGGCCTTGATTTCTTTGATGATGAGGTGCTCTTCTTGCTTCTTTTGGAAGTGATTTGTAGAATGTGTGAGTTTTGAAAGAATGCTTCAAGTGTAAAGTCCTTCTTGAAGGTAGGGTCTTTGAGGTCTTCTTCCTTTGAGGAGCTCATAACATGGTGTGAGGTGCAGGAGAATTCTTCCTTGGGAAAGAAGTACATAGTGGATATTTTGAATCAGTTTTAGAGGTTATATTGCAATCCATTGGTTACTTCCATGGTCCTAAATCTAAAGTTGTCTACTGATTCAGATTTAGATTTCATGGATCCTTTGGTGTTAAAATTGGCAACTAGGGCCAAACTCCATGTGGGTCATCTTATTTATGGCAGCTGATATTTTTCTTGGATTCCTCTCATCGAGAGGTGTAGGATTGATCTAAAGATCATCTAATTCCAACAAGTATTCATGGAGATATGAATTTATTTGTGTTATGTGACAATTCGTCAAGGTCAACCGGCAACCAAATAACCCCCAATTGTCCTCCACGTTTTAGTATAAATAGAGGTGCCTTGAAAGTCATTTGGTACTCACCTCTTGTGATATCTTCTCTCCACTGTTTTGGGTTTTAGTGGAAGGGAAAGTACTCAAGAGGATACGTTGTCCTAAGAGGAGGTCTGCCATGCCCTAAACCAAAATTCTACAAGGGACTTGGACACAGTCCAGCAAGGGACTAGAACGCAGTAAATCCATTTTGGTGCAACGCATACCTTGAGGACATCTCGTGGAGGAAGGGAGATCTCTGTTTTGGGGCCACAGCAAGGGAGGTTAGGGCAACGTAGGTTGGAGGACTGTTTCAAGGGTTGAACAAGGTCTGAAGTCTAATGTAGGAAGCCGTGATGCTTGTTGTGCTAGGCCGAGACCTTAGGAGCTGAATGCTAGCTTGTTTAAAGGCTAACGGATGGGTTGTACCAATGTTGGAGGGTGTCGTGAGCAGCAGTAGTGTTGTGTGGTAAGCCACATGGCATACCACTATAGCAAAGCTAGCGCGGGCAGATTTGAGGGTTGTCTTGAGCCCTTACCTTTAGCGTGGAGGAGGAGCATCTCTCCTTGCCTAGTCCGCAGTTTTTGGAGCGCTGTTCTAGGACTGTTGAGAGGAGTTTGAGGGCTGCAGCAGTATGCCCAAGTGCCCTAACCAGAACAATCAGGAACAGCAAAGTGACAAGCAGATTTGGAGCAGTGTTAGACGTGTGATGGGTCAAGGATATTGACCAGATTTGGATCAGATTCGGAGCAGCTTGTGGGAGCCAGGTTAACATGGAGTGTTGAATACCCCAAAGGGGTGCAGCATGATGTGATGGATGCAGTAGCATGGTATATTGCAGCAGCATGATGCAATAAGGTGCATGGAACAACATGTTTAGATGCAACAGTTGGATGCAGCATGGTGTTAGAGACGGTAGTGAGTAGTGCAGCATGGTGCACAATGATGGGTATAGTAGTCGTAGTGCAGCATAGTGCACAGTGATGGGTACAGCAGTCATAGTGCATCATAGTGCACAGCGATGGGTACAGCAGTCATAGTGATGCATAGTGCAGTATGATACATAGTGCAGAATGATGAATAGTGCAACATGTTGGGTACAACATGATGAGGTACAACTCAGTGATGGTGCAGCATGGTGCATCACAGTGATATGATGGTGCAGCACAGTGATGATGGACATTGTATGATGGTGCAGCACAGTGATAGGTACAGCAAGGTGATGGAATCACCTGTGTTCGGATCAGCTACCTCATGTGTCATCTTCTTAGAGAAGATCTCTACTCTTACTATGATAAGTCAAAATGTTGACTTCTGATGTATACATACTATCTTTCTCTCTCTCTCTCTCTCTCTCTCTCTCTGTTGAACTATTGAAGAACATATAAGAAGAAATGGTCAAAGGGTTTCCCCACATTGGGGTTTGTCCCTGGTTGGCGCCACATTTTGTGTCCTCTTGTCTTGGCTTGTATTCTGCGAGTTATGTTTATGTTCTATCTACATTTTACTATCATGCTAAATGTGATTGCTAATCTGGAATTGATATTGAGTTAATGTGAAAAATTGAAATAAATTGCTCTCAACATAGACCATACCTAAAATTAACATTTGGAGTATCAGCAATGGATTGGGTTCCTTGCATACTTGGTGAATACCTAACCTAATATTTGCTTTGCAATGAACACATTGATCCAATTCGTGGTTGAGCATAGGCAGATTCATAGGATGATTGCAAAGTGTGTGAGATACTTGAAGGGCATAGTTGACCATGGTTTGTGGTATGTTGGAGATGGAGATTTGATGTTAAATGGTTTTGTAGATTTTGACTAGGCATGTGATCTTAACGCTAGGAAGGGCAATTCATGATTTTGTTTCAATGTGGGGTTAAGTATGATATCCTAGTTTAGCAGGAATCAAGCAGCAGTAACATTTAGTTCAGCGGAAGGCAGAGTAATGTCAACTTCTGCTAGTTGTCAGTCCATATGACTCTGTACATTGATAGAAAAAGTTATTAATAAGATGTTAGAGTCCACATTCATGTACTGTGAAAATAGAAGTTGCATCAAAGCATTTGAAAATCCAATTTCACGCAATTCCTCCAAACACATTGATATTCGGTGACATTTCCTCAAAGCTGGGGTTTAAAAGGGAGCAGTTATCTTGGAGTATGTTCCTTCAATGTTTCAAGTTGTAGACACAGTGAGAAAGCATTTAAAAGAGAGCAGTTATCTTGGAGTATGTTCCTTCAATGTTTCAAGTTGTAGACACAGTGAGAAAGCCTTTGAGATGCTAAGGGATAGACTTGGCTCAGTGGAGAACACTTTCCTTGCAAAGAGGGAGTGTCAGTTTTTTTCCCTATTACAACGGATCTATTCTAATTCAACAGATATGGGGAGCTACAAAACATCCAGACTTGGCATGGCTCTTGTGCATGTCAGAGGTGATCATAGTCAAGCCTCAACGAAGGCAAAACAACCTTTTAGACTATGATGAGAAAACATGTATGCTTCAACATGCACACACTAACCTTAGAAGCTATAATATATTTAGCACAGTGGTTATTTTAGTGTATTGTTCCAAATTTCGTAATGTGCCTTTTATTAGCTTTAGTCAAATGTTGTTCTAGATTAGACTAGGTGTTGTTTGCATGAGGATTACCTACTCAAGGTAAGGGTGTGAGGAATGCATGCTTGCATCTGGTGATTATCACCTTAGGAACTCTAATCTAGGCAAGTGAATTTTAGGGAAGGTGCACCAATCCAGAGTATTTTTAGGATTAGAATTCAGTGTCTTAACCCGAGCGCTCCATTGGGATGGAACACATTACTTTTAAACCCTAGCCTTCTTCAAAGCAGGAATTCAATCTTGCATGTGTGTTATTATCACCTTGATGAACTCTAACTAGGCAAGTTGATTTTAGGGAAGGCAGACCTATCCAGAGTATTTTTAGGGTTAGGGTTTAGTATACTAACCTAGGTGTTCCATTCAGATGGTGCACACTATTTGTAAACCCTAGCCTTCATCTACGAAAGAATGGTGGGGTATTCTACGGGGATGGTTAGCGAGAGTTTTGTGTTATTTTTTGGTAGCATTGGAAGTGCTCTAGCCTTGAAAATTGGTGGAGAGGCTAAGGTACATGAGTTCTAAAGAACCCAGAAATCGTTTGGTGAAATTCCACCCGGATTGTATTTTATTAAACTAATTAATATTTTTAATGGACTTCCTAAGTCTAAACTTAGGAAAATTAAAATATTAATGGGTATTAATCAAAATATGAGTGAGAATGATCTAGAAGGCGGAACAAGTCGTGTTTTAATCTTAGCCGTTGATTAAAGACTTAATCCTGGTCGTTGAAGACTCAACAGGAAAAGCATAAAATGGAGGCTTGGGGTTCATTTGGAAACACACACACACAGATTGAGGAAATCGATTTTTTGAGGTGAGAAGTTCTCAGAAGGAAAATCAATTGGGGAGATCTTGCAGCAGAGGGGCAGTGAGAATCTGGGAGAAGGACTTTCCGGAGAATACTGACAGAGAGGCGTAGAGAGCTTGCAGAGAGGCAGCGTAGAAGCCGAAAGAGCTAACGTTGGGCCAGTCTGAGCCCACGCAGAGCCAGAAGCGCCAGCGCAAAGCAGAAAAGTTGCCCGTCACATAGAATCCAGAACTGTCGGAATAGCCGAAACTGCCGAAACTGTCGGAATTATCAGGCACTGCCGGGAACTGCCGAAACAGTCAGGAGAGTTGACGCAAAGGGCAGAGAAGGTGACACAGGGCTGACGCAAAGCCAATGCAGAAATAGTCGAGGTTAGCCAGTCTTGTGCCGAATCAGTGGTAATTCTGTCGGATGAAGTGAGGTAAAACTCATTTAGATCCTCCACCAGTATTTTCTCTGTAAAGGATTGCTAGATGTGCATCCTAGATTTGTATTCAGATATTTTTCTTTCATAATAATAAACCCTCAGAACTGCTGCACCGGTTTTCCCGCATTAGGTTTTTCCGAGAACTATTGTGTCCAAAAACCAGTGTGTCCTATGTATCTTGTTCTTTGCTCTATTTTCTATTTCATGAGATCAAATAATTAACTAAGTGTAGGCTGCAGAAGTATTTTGCTTCAGTATTCAGAAGAATAACTTGATGAATGTAATTTAAAAACCAAGTAGGTGAAGTAGATTCAGATTTGTTGTAGTAGGGGTTCTTTCAGTGTAGGAATTTTCACTTGGTATCGGAGCATTGATTTTGAAATAGGAAAGAGTAGATCCAGTACTGAGCAATGAGGCAAAAAGTTGCACTTGGCAGCAATTCGAATCCCCTTGAAGGAATTGCGCAGTCCTTGCCGGGAAGTAGATCCGAGGAAATCTCTCTGAGTGAAACGACAGAGAGGTATGATTTCTAGTTCGTGAGTTTGCAGAGGCGGAGGGAGTGACACAGAGTCTCAGTGCAATGTTTGAAGGGTGCAGTGCTTGAAGGGGCAGAAATCCGCTGGAAAAGAACGAAGACACGTAGAAGGGGAATTTGCTCCTTAGAGAACTTTCTGCCAAAAAGTTCGAATTTCTTACTTGTTGAGTAGCTAAGCAGTGCTAAAAAGTGACTAGAGGAGTCAATTCGACAATTGGGTGAAATGGCATCGCATGGGCTCAGAGATCAGGATACATTGGAAGGAGCTTCCAACTATGTCATATGGAAGATTGGAAACTTAGTTGTTCTAGAGGAACATGATCTCGAGACCTACGTCAATAGTGTTGTAGTCGTTCCTGCTGACAACGATCAAAATAAGAAGTACAAAGCCGAGCAGGGGAAGGGAAAGAGGCTCATTCTCGATGGAGTTCGAGATAATGTGGTCTCACACTTACAAGGCAAGGACACAGCCCGGGAAGCCTTGTCTTCTCTGTATGAAGGCTCTTTTGAACAGCAGAAGACGTATGTGGAGCAGAAGTTGCAACGGACTTTGATGCAGAAAGAAGAAGGGGTGAACCTTTATCTTCAACATCTTCAAGACACTAGAGACCAGCTTGTTGCAGTGGGTTCCACTCCTCATCCAACCGCGATGGTGAGGATAGCCCTGAATGGAGTCTCAGATGAATGGCAAGTTTTCGTCCAAAGCATATTGGGCAGAGAGAAACTACCTTCATGGGAGGAGATGTGGGCAGCTCTTCAACAGGAGGAGTTAAGGAGGGACCTAGTGAAGGTCAACCTCAGTGGCAATAGTGGGAGCGGCACAAAAATGGAGGAGGAGGAGAACACATCACTAGCATCGAAGGGATAGTAGAAGTCGAAGCGAAAGGACATTTCGAAGGTGAAATGTTTCAGTTGTGGCGAGTTGGGCCACTATGCATCCCAGTGTCCTTTGAAGAAAAAGGACAAGGATGAGAAACATGATCCTAAGGCTGCCTCAGCAAAGAATGATAGGGATGAGTTTTCCATGAGTGCCCACGCATCTTCAGGAGGGAGATGAGGCAATATTGAGTTGTAGTCAAGAGGACTACATGTGGGCAGGATCCTTGAGGAGTCCACCTCTTGGATCAATTACTTGCTACGAGAGCCCAAGATTCAGCAGTAGCAAGATGGACTTAGTGTCAGATGATGCAGTAGAGTGTTTGGAGGACAGATGCAGTCGCTGGGGATCACAAACTGATCAACGTAGGGCAAGGTTGGCAGCAGTGCAATTGGCACAATGCAGGAGTCAGCAGCAATGCAGAAGATTCAGAGGGTCAGAATTAGTAGCAGTTAGATTCCAACATTCATTGTATTATGTTGAACACAGTTAAGTTCAACTAAATTTGGATGTTTTTCAGTTGCTTCTCTCAGCAATTGAGTTGCAATATGAATGCAATGTCAGCAATGGCAATGCTAGAAGCATAGCAGATGTAGCGTTTGAGAGGGAGTCGTAGTACAAATGCAGAAGTGGTAGCGGCGGTGTTGGAATTTCTAAGTCTAGCTGTTAGAAATCCTTCCTGTACTTTCTAATTTATTTCTTCCTACTTGTTCTGTTAATTAACAATATATTTACCATGTAAATACTGAAAATAAATACAAGTACAGTCTCAACACATACAGATCATCAACTACAAGAAAGAAACAAGCACACAAGTGACACCGTTATTTTTGGACTAATGTACCCGGAAAAACCCAATGCGGGAAAACAGTGCAGCTATTTGAGGGTTTTATTATTAAGCAGTTTCAGAATACAATCTGGGTGCCAAAAATGGCTCACCCAACAGAGAATGCCCTCGACAGTAGTACCTCTCAGTCGGAGACAAATATCAGCCCCAATCTGCCCGACGAAATCTCCCAGCATCAGCCTCTAGGATAAGCGTCAGCCTCTCTGGCCCAGCGTCAGCCTCTCGGGGCTCTGCGTCAACCTGTGGAGCCTCTACGTCTCCCACGCTTGCCCTCCTTAGGCTCTGCAGCTCCTGGCTGCCTTTGCGTGGCCCCTAGCTACTTCTGCATGGCCTCTAGCTAGCTCTGCGTCAACCCTCTCTCGGCTTCTATGTTGATGCTCCTGGTACCCTCTCTGCCTCTCTGCTTTTGTATTCATTTCCCCTCAGCTACAACTCAAATCACTCCTTCGATTTCCTCAGCAAGCCCTGCCCCAGAAAATCGAATTCTTGATCAATTCGGTGTATTCTCCAAGTGACCCTCAAGCCTCCTCTTATACTTTTGTCGTTGACAATTTAACTGCCGAGATTAAGTCCCTAATCAATAGCTAAGATTACATTTGGCTTGATCCATGACTTTTGGACCATTCTAACTCGGTGTTATATTAATTCACATTAATATTTTATTTTTCCTAAGTTTAGACTTAGGAATTCCATTAAAAATATTAATTATTTTAATAATAATATCTCCCAAACTGGTTAGATTCTGCCCAAACCATTTCTAGGTATTGGAGATCTCATGTGTTTTAGCCTCTCCACCAATTTTCATGGCTAGAGCACATCTGATGCTACCCCAAATCAATAGGCTGTGTCATGGGCAACAATACAGTAGCAGTAGTAGCACAATGTTGGTGGCAGCAGCAGTGCAGAAAGGAGGTGCTTCAGAAACAGAGCAGCATGCAAGTGGCCATTGTTGCTAGAGCACTTTCCTCACTAAGAGGGAGTGTTAGTTTTTGGTAGCATCGCAAGTGCTCTAGCCTCGAAAATTGGTGGAGAGGCTAAGGCACATGAGTTCTAAAGAACCCAGAAACCGTTTGGTGAAATTCCACCCAGATTGTATTTTATTAAAATAATTAATATTTTAAATAGAGTTCCTAAGTCTAAACTTAAAAAAATTAAAATATTAATGGGTATTAATCAAAATATGGGTGAGAATGATCTAGAAGGCGGATCAAGTCATGTTTTAATCTTAGCCATTGATTAGAGACTTAATCTCGGTCATTGAAGGCTCAAGGCTCAACAGGAAAACTATAAAATGGAAGCTTGGGATTCATTTGGAAATACACAGAGAGAGATTGAGGAAATCGATTTTATGAGGTGAGAAGTTCTCAGGAAGAAAATCGATTGGGGAGATCTTGCAACAGAGGGGCAATGAGAATTCAAGAGAAGGACTTTCCGGAGAATACTAACAGAGAGGCGGAGAGAGCTTGCAAAGAGGCAGCGCAAAAGCCGAAAGAGTTGACGGTAGGCCAGTCTGGGCCCACGCAGCCCTGACGCAGAGCCAGAAGCGCCAGCACAAAGCAGAAAAGTTGCTTGTCACGCATAATCCAGAACAACCGTTGCAGCTAGAACTGTCGGGAACTGTTGGAACTATCAGAACTGTCGGGAACTGCCGGAACAGCCAGAGAGTTGAGGTAGAGGGCAGAGAAGGTGATGCAGGGTTGACGCAAAGCCACCGCAGAAATAACCGGGGTTAGCCAGTCTTGTCCCGGATCAGCCGAAATTCTGTCGAGTGAAGTGAGGTAAAACTCACTCATATTTTCCGCCAGTATTTTCTCTGTAAAGGATTGTTAGATGAGCATCCTAGATTTGTATTTAGATATTTCTCCTGCATAATAATAAACCCTCATAACTGTTGCACCAGTTTTCCCGCATTGGGTTTTTCCGGGGACTATTGTGTCCAATAATTAGTGTGTCCTATTTATCTTGTTCTTTGCTCTGTTTTCTGTTTCATGAGATCAAATAATTAATTAAGTGTAGACTGCAGAAGTAATTTGCTTCAGTATTCAGAAGAATAACTTAATGAATGTAATTTAAAAATCAAGTAGGTGAAGTAGATTCATAATTGCTGCAGTAGGGGTTCCTTCAGTGTAGGAATTTTCACATTTTGAGCTATAGCATTGCATTTTCTTCTCTATCAATTACTAGAATGGAGATGCAGTAGTAAGACTTTAGATGTGTGTACTTCTTGTTCGTATTTTCAGCATCATGTTTTTGTAGATTTAAGTATTCAAAAGTTGCTATTCTGATAGGAGTTTTCATGTTTTTAGCTACCCAGGTTCAAGTTATTTTTTTCTTGAGTACGGAATCTGCTTACCATGCTCTGAAAATTTGATAGCCACATCAACCTTTGATGCATATTCAAGATGAAGATAACTTAGGAAATCAATTGAGTAAATCTGGTGCATACAAAATTGATGGGATAGAGCATGCAAATAGTTTGCAAAAGTTCCTAACTTCCTATTAGTTAGGTTAAGATTCTATACATGCAAACTAGTTAGAACCACATGCACAACAGTGATTAAAGATTAGATAAGACTAGGTAATCCAATTATTGAAATTTTTGTATTATAAATATGTGAATTGTAAAGGAATGAGAATTCAATTTCAAAAGCCTTCATGGCATGTGTTTCTTCTTCCATCTATTGATGTTCTAAATTTTAATTCTACATAATTCAAGCAACCCTCTTGAAGAAAGGAATTTATCTATTCACAGCATGACAATATAAATGCTGAAATTAAGTTTAAGAGAACATTATAAACTCAAAAATGGACCTAAAGATGCACAAGAAAGCTGAAACTAAGGCAAACCATGACAATGCATGCCCATAACAACTAATCCTATATGTAGATATTGTTGAATAACTTCCTTTGGAAGGGGGAATACAATAAATGGAGAATCCAAGGAAATACTTACTGTTAAACCTTTTCTTTGGAATCTTCCCCTTGTTAAGTGAATGTACAAAGGTCCTTACTTTTTCAGCATTCAACCGAGCATTGTACTGAAGTAGATGAAAAAAATCACAAACATCCTCATAAGTTCTCGACTCAACAAAATTATTTTTGGATTTTCATATCTAAAGAGCAGATGTGCAGTTGGCTAGTACCTGATTAACAATGACATAATACTTTGAATTGTTGTGGTCACTGCAATCCTTGATATTTTCATCTGCTTGAGTATTTACCTATTTAAACAACTAGTTAGTATTGCATTGAATAGAAGTCATCCAAGCATAAGTACCAAAAGCCAGCTGTCTATTAAACATAAGTTGTAAATCATCCAAAAGGCTCACAACTTTTTTCCTAACCATCACACCCTACGGTCCATTTAATAAATCAGACTCACTTGTCATTTAATAGGCCAAATTTAAGTGTGTAGCAAATTTTATTACATCCCTATGCAAAATGACTTCTATTCTCATAATTGTGCATCGACATATGTTATCCCACTGTCTCAAGTTTGCACACTAGGCTAGAACCATGAAACTAACATTCAACATTTTGGTGGAAAGTAGGGATCCATCCACATCTCATTCCAACAGCATAACAAGTTGGCACAAGGATAAGAGAGGGATAGTAGTGAGAAGCAAAGTACGTAAGCAACTTCTCACAAAACACTCTAGCTTGCAAAATGTATTTTAATGGGAGAAATTATAATAGCAAAGTTGGAAAGAAACCATCTAAACATAAATCACTAGATAATTGTTCCCTCGCGTGACTATTAATTGAACTTAGACTATAAAAATTAACAACGGTGATCCTGACAACTTGTAACATTGATAAGCAATTAAATAAAACATTCATCCTGGTCTCTTGAGACTTAATAAATCCAAAATGATTCCTTTAAATAATAGAAGAAATCAACTCTAATGTATTCAACTCGTGAGAAAAATGTTTCTAGATCAAGTGACATGTGACCAATCAAGCCCAAAAAGGATGTTGCCCATTCTTTATTACAATCCATGAGAACTTGGAACCATATCAAATGGTCCAAACCTTCATATCTAAGAGTGTCAACATCTAAAGAGAAGGCTAAAAATCTGGTATATGATGTTGATGGATGACTATTTAGTAATAACTATGCCTTCAAGGTGAAGCCTTCATATAACTTGAGGAGCTATCCATTGACGACATGGAAAACGCCATTATAATTCATATATCAAACTAAAGGCATTGCCCCCAATTTATTTAACAAAGATGCAAGGTCCACACCACATATGTTTAGCCTTTTGATACACATTTCAATTGAATCTTCCTTTTTCTACATAATGCCAAACTTAGTCCCAAAGTTTGCACTTATGAGTTGACCTCCTACCCCCATCAACTCTTTCTACTTTGCTAGGGTCTTTATGTGAATATACCATATTAAAGAACTTTGAGTGTAGATCTAGTGGAGGGGGGTCATAAACATTTGGGCTACACTTTCTATTTTTCTTGGGCCTTTGTGTGGATATACCATATTAAAGGACTTCGAGTATAGATCTAGTGGAGGTGGGTCATAAACGTTTGGGCTTCATCTTGCTCTGTCTAAGACAAAGGAAACTTATGAGGGGTGAGGAGCTCAATGCCTAGACAAACACCAAAAAGTGAAATAGTAGAGGGTTGAAGAACTATATTATATGTATGCCTAAATATAGGAGAGACACAAATCTCACCTAGGAGAAGTTGAAAGAAAATCCTAGCATAGATTAGGACATTGTTACACTCAAAACTAGAAAGTTCAAATGAATAGTTACGGAATGTGCCAATGTCACCTCACACAATAACTCACTTTTGGCCATTGCATTCTAGCTGCAAGGGGGAATTCCTAGTGAATAACTAGATCAATATGACGTGAAAGGACTCAGAAATTTGGAATTATGGGTGGACTCAAGCAATAACCCATAAGAAAAACCTCAATCACCTCTCCATCTATGATCGAATGAATATGGGAGTGCACATAGAAAGTCCCTCAAAATAGAATGATAAAAGCAGGATAAGGATTGGGCCTTGGCTAAGGAAGGCACCCTCATCTTGATTGGAATGGCATGAAATAGAAAAGGAACTCCTAAAAAGGATTTTCCAAGTAGGGCGCACTAGTACCTGCCAATCATTTACGAACTCTGCTTGAAATAACACCCTATCTCCACTAAGAATAATTCCTCAAGTAAGGTGCATTAGGTACAATGGACAGAAGAAAAAACAAGGATATATGTGTCATGGATCTCCTCTAAAGTGGGCACCCTCCTCTACCAAGAATAACCTATGAAGATGCCTAGAATATCCCACAAGTGGAGAGACCTAAACATGCCTAGTATAACAGGCATATTGGAAACAATGAGAGGGGAGTGAATCAGTATTTCCCTTAATTTTACAATTGTTTAGGTTCTTTTAACTAATCAGATCAGCAATAGCAAATATAAAGCAATATCACATCACATGAACAGTGCACAGAAGATATCTCTCAACAAAAACCTTATTATGTATGGTTACATACAAATTTACCAGTCAAGACTAGAAGGAAGTAGAACACTCCCAGGGGTTTTACTAGCAAGGCTGGAAAAAAGCAATTGCTCCCTAAGTCTAAAAATATTTGCAGACTCAATCTGAAGGGGTCTTCAGTCCCCTATTACAACACTGCTTCTGCACTTCAACTAAGTCATTCTGCTCCACCACGCTCTGCTACACTTCAACTCAGTCACTCTGCCGCACTTCCCGCAACACTCCGTTGTCCCATACGACAATCAAGACTAAGTTTGGGCTCCTGTACCAGGGACAATGGCCCAGCTGCAATGATCTTCAACCAAGCCCTTACTGCTAATATTCACTTCAAATGTACAATGACCCCAGACTTCTTCAAACACCTCTGCTAGATGATGTGACCATGAACCGTAACAATATGTACCTCAAAGCCCTTCTACATGATGATGCAATACTATAAACAATCTCAAGAATCTGAACCAATGTTGCCTTCAACTTGTTGTAGACAAACATGGAGGTGATTTGATGCCTCTTCCTTGATCTGTAGATTAGATCTCAGGTCTTAGTGTTGTTGTCTTCAAGACGCCATTCCTGAACTATATTAATAGACCTTCTGCAACCCTTACTGATGTAATGTGTACTGATGTACTTTGTCCCCAATGCACCTAAAGATGCCTTGAATTTGCTTGTTGCCAGCAGAATGCCTGAAGATAAGATTAGATGCGTTGATGTCTTAGCCACTGTACCTACTGTTGTCAATAGAATGCTGATGCCTCTGCCTGTATCTACTGTTGTTGGCTAAGCTTCTTCCAAGATATCTTCTGATGCCTTCAAAACAAATGATGTTGCCAATATAATGATTACTGGCCTTATTCTTTTGTTCTAACCCAAATACTTCCTGCAAATCCTAGTCCATTCTGGAAAGTTTCATAGATAATGCAGTAAAGACACTAAGAGGTAAGTTTGTTCTCAACTCAGCAACTTTAGTGAGTAGTCACAACGCAATGGTCTAGAAATCTGAACAACTGATATGGCTTAGCACAGTGGGTTTGTGATTTATGTGCCCAAAGCAATCTAACCTTCAAGCTATAGATGCACGTTATTAAATTACTACCTGTTTTCTAGAAAACCCTTTCACCAAACTGTACTCCTACTGTGCCTAGATTAGAATTTGGTCCTGTGGCTAGAAATCTCGCACCTGTGTTTACAATTACTTGACCTTAAATCTCTGATGCAATATGTCTTCAATGATGATCTGGTGCTTTTGTCTCTGGTAATACCTCAACTCAACAGGCTCTCAACAGATATGCTGCAGAACAAGATCCAAGCTTCTCAAACAGATCTATTAATGCTGGTCAAGTTCAACCTTTGAATTCTGTCTAATTTGTCTCTGTTATAATCTCTGGACTTCAGAACACCAATGTCAAGAAGGTAATGATGAGGCATTAAGTTTAAGTACAAACCCTTAGATCAAGGCATCACATGCAAAAGACATAAACGAACTGCCCAGAAGTGTCTCACGCTTGAGAGTCTTCACCGATGCTCCAGAAAAGACTCAGATCTGTATGCAACAGTCACAGTGAACAGGTCGGTTTGATGACAGTCATATTTTGCATTCATTAGGGCCACAGGAGCATATATGTATATGCTGTTAAGAGACTTTGAGTAATCCGCAGATCCATCCTCCATCAAGTTCCTAGGTTAAATAACAAATATTAGAGTGTTATTGAAACCCAATCAGAACTCCTTTTGCAAAGCATACCGTCTCCAAAAGGGTCTTTAAGCACAGAGCTACAGGTTACAGTATTTCAATGATTTGCCAGAAATGTCAACCAACTGAAGTCTTGTATACAGGAGAGAACTTAACCATTCAAAATGCTCAAGTTCTGTTTCAATAGATAAGACTGTAATCTGTCTTTTGTTCTTGGAACTGTATACAAACTAGGGTTGATATCTTCAGTTTAATGTGATGCCATGACAAGATTTTTGAACTCAGTCTGCACTACTCATTAAGTTCTCTTCAGATCAGAGGCTAGAACTACTTATTGTGGCACCGAACCTGTGCTTTTACACACTGAGGCATGCCGTAGATGTAAAGCCGCAGGTATCAGCATTAGATACACCTTGAATTCACTTGAAAATTCAGTGACTTTGCATACTAATCCTTGCAAAGAGAATAAACTTCAGATGTCTGAGATACCCATGTTAAGGGCTTGGATGAATCATGATAAACGTCTGTTACAGATCTGAATGAAGGGCTTCACAATAGAAGAACCAAATCAGTGTGTCTTAATCCAGAGATAGAACAGAATTAGGGCTTCGAAATTTGTGAGTTCAGAACCAGATCAAGCCCTAATAGGGCAGCAGAGAGTTCAAGTATCCCACCAGCGAAACACCAAAACAAAAGGATACCCAAGATCTTTCAGAAGTATGTGAATTGTTTTGCAAGATAGTTCAAACCTTCCAATGAAATTATGGCAGATATTAGTCTCAAGACTCCATCTGATACAGAGGTTAATTACAGATTTCAAAAACCCTTAAGCGAGTCCTTCAAATAAGGGTTTGTGCTACCACAAAAGCTAGGACAGCTAGGCCACAGATCACAAGAACACCAAAAACCTTTAGTTACTGCTACCTTCAAAGACCCAGTGCAAATTTGCAGACAATACTTCTAGCGGCTGCTTCAGATCCACCTGCAAGTTATCATGTGAACCCAGCAAAAACCCATTAAACAAGACACAGCCCAAAGCACCCTCAAAAATTAGCCTCCTCATCAAGTTTTCAATGCTCCTCAAGGTCGTAGGTGATTTCAGAAGATACTTCTTTAGATCTGTGTTCAGTTCATGTCTAGAAGAGCTAACGAATCTCCTTTTATAGAGATCGTAGAGGCTTCTAGGAAAGGAGCCGACCTTGTGATTTGGATTTTCAATTAGTTAAATTTGGAGCCAATTTTGAGGCCGACTTGCCTTTTAGGAGGGAAGATTTAAACCTTAAATTTTATTTGGAGCCAAAACCCCTCACCTGCTTTTAATTTCAAAATAAATTTGAAACCCTCCACAAGCAACCTTGTGTCATAACATTACTTAATTTAATTTTTAGTGCAGATCTTTGGCCAATGATAGACTGCTACATCATCCATTGTTTGGGGCTTTTGACCACAAGGTGGGGCTTTATCTTTGGACAAGCATATCTCTCAAACCCTGAGAACCCATGAAGTGCTCCACATATCAACAGAAAGAGCTTGACGAGGGCTATCAACTCGGAGGGGTCCTATTGCAAGAGTCATGATGAACATGATCAACAAGTGCGAGACAAGTGAGGAGTATGATCATCTTCCATGGGATCCAAACCCTAGAGGTAGGGTTTCATCAATGCATCATCTCGTCCATGCATGCTAGCATACCAAGGACATCAATGTCAATGTTGCAGGAAGCGCCCCCCCCGCCCCGGTTCTAAGGCCCGAAGCGCGTCCCATGCGGATTCGTCTAGGAAGCGTCCCCGGAAGCGCGATTCCAAAATTTGGAAGCGCGCTTCCGCCTGTTTTCGACGCTTCCTGGAAATTTCTGAAGCTTTCCTAAAGCGTACGCTTCCCATATGCTTCCGTACGATTCCGGAAAAGCACCACGCGAAGGGAAGAAATACGATTTTTTTTTTTTTTAGCTGACTTGGCATAAAGGGGGTGAGTCCACCTTGGGTTAGGGTGAGGTTAGGGTGAGGAATGAAGGGAATAAAGCCCCCATTCATTCCTCCTTTGCTCACTTTGAGTTTATGAGAGTTGGAGAAAAGAAGAGAGGAGAGGAGAAAAGGAGAGGAAAGGAGAGGAGAAGAGAGGAGAGCTTGGAGTGAAGGAGGAGAAGCTAAGAGAAGGAGGAGGAGCTTGGAGCAAGAGCTTGGAGGACTTCATCTACAAGAGCTAAAGAGGTAAGTTCAAACCCCAAACTCCCTTATTTTTTGACCTTTTTTTGTATTTTTCTCCTCCCTCTCCTACTCTTTCCCATTGTTTCTACTTGCTCCTTTACTTGCAGGTTGTCCACCACCTATATCCATATTCCAAGATGGTGTTCTTTT
>APFE030575487.1:0-14333 GCA_000404065.3 Pinus taeda
ATTCACACCACTCATCACTAGTGTATTTGTTAGTTAGACTAAATACAACCAGTTCAACTAAGTCAAACTGAACACAACTCCTCAATCAACTCCACCAAAACTCAATCACTTGAGTTCTAACTAAAGTCTATCATGCAATAGCTCAACTAACCCATAAGAAAAGCGTATTTCCTTTTGGTAGTTTCATGTGCCACATCTGTAGCTCGAACTGAAGTGCTCCAAGAGGATAAGATAGTGTTTATAGTCCAAATATTATTAAGAGCTAATAATATTCGACTGTTCTATTTTTAGCCTGGCAGTCTAAAAATATGACGCGGGGCTAGCCTGCAAAACCCAGAATCTTTTTACTCTGATGCCCATGCATATAAAACATGCTCTGCACCCTTCTGATGCTCTATGCTTCCTATTACTGTGCGTTCTATTTGTTTTCAAAACACTGCTCATTAAAACCATAGCTTGAGTCAATTCTCTATTTCAACATCTGATCAAAATTACTGTGAACTCACCTTACTGCTCACGATTCTCCCACCAATCGATTTTCACCTGCAAACTTAATAAACATTCAAACATTTAAAACGCAGTCTTGGATACCAAACGCTGGCTAATTCTGCAATCCTCCATGATTTGACACACCAGAAACACATTTACCATAAGGTAATCCACGTATTCAGTTATCACTCCATCTGCAAGTCACTTAACACAATTACTTCAGCGCCAACAAAATCTGTTCTTCTTAATGAAACAAGGAAATCGTTTTTCAGTACTACAGATTATCTACAAATTTAAAAGTCTGCCAATCGAATTTCATTCGATCAGATCTTCCACGCTGTTGAATTCCTTTAAAACCCCCTTCCAGCATTCATTAACACTGTATTCATTCTTCTGCAACCCATTTGGACTTTAGACAATATGAATTCAATGCATTACTGTTCTTGCAGCATTTAAAAACGAGACATTAATACATTTACGCTGCAAACACTGCCACCGTTTCATTTCAAACCATACGTTCTGATTTCATTTAAACATTTCTCATTCCATTATTAAAATCGACTCACCATTCCAGTTTTGATTATGGTTCCTCGCTTCCACAGATCGATTTCAAATCTGCGCTGTAGACACACATTAACCATTCAAATGTAACTTCAACACTGCAAATTGACTTTTAAAACTCCCGTCTGCACATCATATAAGTTCCAAACGCTATCTCTGCTTCACAATCCTTCATTGCTTAATTACTTTGCCAGGTTTGGGAATTTGATGACTTGTATTCATTTTATATAATTGCAATTGTAAATTCGCCGGAGGATATACAAAACCCAAACTTTGAAACCTTGTCTCCTCCGTCTGGTGTATTATGAATTCATCAAACAAGCCAATATTCACCCAACAGTTTGAGATCAATCTACTGTTGCTTTGCCTATTGAACCAATTTACGCAGCGCCTTCAGCATTCCACTTACAATTTGAATTGGTTTTAAAATATGAAATCGACATCGATTCACAGGGATTCTTGACAGAAGTTTACATTAATAGCAAACCAATCCAAAAGAAAAATCTTATACCAAGGTTCGATACAAACCGAGGATTAAAATACAACCCTCTTACGCAGAGATTAATGTCTTGTACATTCAATGGTTATCCATAGCGATTCTCACACAAGTCGATGTGAATTCAACACATATATTGATCATTTCTTCATAAATTCAATAATACCATGAACTTCAGAAATCAAATAAACAATTTCTCAATCAATCAATGTATGTATAATCTGAAACAAACCAATGACTTACAAACTTTTGCTGGCCAGATATTCCCGTTCTGTGGCCCTTACAAATTGCCAGAGGCTTACAGCCTTGGCTGTTCAAAACCTACTCTCAATCACTCTTACTCTTACTCACTCACAATCTCAATGTCTATTTTTCTTCACAAAAACCACTCCTATTTACACACAAATAATGCATTTAATTCACTCAAAATATTTCTCCACCTAATCCTCAACTAATCCCATACATAGAAATCCTAATCCCAAACTTTGCTCCTAAACTATTTCTCTCACATCCTTTTATTTATTAAAAGAATATTTACATAATCCTCACTTCTCACAATTATCTCCTATTTTAATAACAAATTAATTAATAAAATATTAAAATTGTCACACCCCCTTTTATCACATATTTACAAATGAAAAAAATGAAAAAATGGTCTTGATGCTCCTGCATCAGACCCCCAACGTTGAAATTAGACATGATCGCCTGATCATGTGTTCGGGTCTGTGTATGCTTGGATCCCATATCTTGTGTTGTAACTTTCTACTTGTCGCTGCTTCTTTCGGATATTCTTCTCCAGGTTTCCACACTTTATGTTGCATCGCTCCACTGGCTGTGCTCTTGCAATCTTTTGCTGTCTTTCTTTTGCTGCTTCTCCTTTGTTTTACTGCTGCTGGCCTCTTCCAGGATACTTTCATCATCATCCGCCTCATCAGTTCAATTTCTCTGTCTAACAGACTTTCTCCAACATCTTCAATAAAACCTGTATTCACAAAACAATTGTTAGAATAAAAACCATAAGGCTTCAACGCCCCCATAGATGTTACTGCTATCAATGTTGCCTCAGCTGTCACCATAAATGTCGCCCTACATGTTTCTCTAGCTGTCACTATGGATGTTGCGGCCTCCCAAACTTCCTGTCCCTCTGCAACATTCCTTTGCTTATCACCTGCAATTTCATCTGCAATTTCTTTCTCTGGTTCCAACAAACATTTCAACATTTCATCAACATGCTGCAAATTAACTCCAACATAATCTCTCTCTTCCCATTCAACAATCTTCAGTAATTGCCCACCATCATCTTGATTGATTCTAGCAATCAAATCAAGTTCTTCCAACACTGTAGCTTCATCCTCTATCACTGTAGCAACTCCAAAGTTTTGTCCACCAGTCTTCTCTTGGCTATACAGACAAGCCAACTTTCCCTTGTCACCCATAGTAACAAGCCTCTGCATATGAGACATTACAGTCTCATCTTCTTTCTGCAACTGTTCACCTCCTTCCAAGACAATTCCAAATGATGGACTGTCTTCTACATCACCTGTAAACACAATCAAATTGTCAGCTTCAAAATCACAAGACCCAATGGTGTCACTTGTTGATTCAGTCATCCGCAGCTCCAAGTCTTTTTCAGGACTCAGAAAATCTTCATTGGCTTTCTCCTCAGCTTTCCCTGGCAACACTTCAGTATGTTGCTCTAAGTTCCTTTCCAATTCTTTTGTCAGCACATCAGTATGCTGATTTGTGTTCACCATGAGACTGTCAGCTAGTCTCTCCTTCTTACCATCTTCTGCTTCATAACTGTCATTCATGAAAACTTTCCTGCCTTGCTTCTTCAGAAAATTATCCTGCACATAAGTCCTTTGTCTCTCCGATTCTCTTCTCTGAAGATCTAGTTTCCTATACAACTCAACAATTTCATGAGGAGTAGAACTTGGAAACTTCAAACGATTTTCCATACCTTCACCAGTGCTTGACCAATCATCAGCTGGTCCTTCTATTTCTGCATCAACATCCCGATTAGACTCCTTTGTCTTCATCTCCTTCTGAGATCTTTCTATCTCAACATCGATCTGAACAACCTTCAGATTCAACTCTTCTTGAACAAACTCTAAAGCTTGCTCATTTCCTTGTGTTGTACCTGCAAACATACACAACTTATTAGTTTTAAAACTGCAAGACTTTTTAGTCTTGACTGCTTCCTCCAAAAAATCCTTCTGAACAATTTTGCGTGTGGAATCTTCAAATTCCATCTCTGGCTCAAGAACTCTAAGTCCCTTTTTCAACAAGGCAATCACAATTTGCCTCAACCTCCTCTGCAATTGTCGCCAAATCACTCTCTTTCCCTTCAGTGGAAAGATCCATCCTCTATTCTGATCTTCCTGCTCTTGCAACCATTCTTCTAGTACCTGCAATTGTACCTTCATTACTGCAATCTCTCTTTCTCGAACTTCTGCAGTCATCTCATCTCTGTGGCATTCCTCTGAACCTCTTCTCTGATCCTCCATGATCATCTTCTCCATGAGTTTCTCACTCACCATGGGTTGTACTAGCCTCTACGACAACAATCTCTTCTGCTGCCACTTACCTCACCAAGCTCTTCTCACTCAGTCTTTTGGTAAGTACTTGGTTCACTGCCTCTGGAACCTTTCGAGCACTCTCTCTGCTCTCTCCAGACTATCTCTTCAACTCACCTTCTTCTTCAGGACACTGCAATTGTCCTCCTTATTCAGCCTTTAGCTGAATGCCAGGTTCACTGCCATCATCTTCTTTGCAACCATAAACTGCATTTACAAATTTCAAATCAGAAAAATCATCTCACCTCTTAAGATCTTGCATGATCTTTTCCTCCCTACAATCCTGTTCACTTGCAATTGTGTATGCAGCATATCAGATTTAAAATCTGATCTTCCTTTCCATCATTCATCACACATTCAAAAACACACTTTAGTTTTCAACAAAACCTTATGTTCTCATTCAGAAAAAAAACAAATATCTTCAACAGAGCATTCTAGCTCTGATACCAAAAATGACGCAGGGCTAGCTTGCAAAACCCATAATCTTTTTACTCTGATGCCCATGCATATAAAACATGCTCTGCGCCCTTATGAAGCTCTACGCTTCCTATTACTGTGCGTTCTATTTGTTTTCAAAACACTGCTCATTAAAACCACAGCTTGAGTCAATTCTCTATTTCAACATCTGATCAAAATTACTGTGAACTCACCTTACTGCTCACGATTCTCCCACCAATCGATTTTCACCTGCAAACTTAATAAACATTCAAACATTTAAAACACAGCCTTGGATACCAAACCCTGGCTAATTCTGCAATCCTCCATGATTTGACACACCAGAAACACATTTACCATAAGGTAATCCACGTATTCAATTATCACTCCGTCTGCAAGTCACTTAACACAATTACTTCAACGCCAACAAAATCTGTTCTTCTTAATGAAACAAGGAAATCGTTTTTCAGTTCTATAGATTATCTACAAATTTAAAAGTCTGCCAATCGAATTTCATTCGATCAGAGCTTCCACGCCGTTGAATTCCTTTAAAACGCCCTTCCGGCATTCATTAAAACTGTATTCATTCTTCTGCAACCCATTTGGACTTTAGACAATATGAATTCAATGCATTACTGTTCTTGCAGCATTTAAAAACCAGACATTAATACATTTACGCTGCAAACACTGCCACCGTTTCATTTCAAACCATACGTTCTGATTTCATTTAAACATTTCTCATTCCATTATTAAAATCGACTCACCATTCCAGTTTTGATTATGGTTCCTCGCTTCCACAGATCGATTTCAAATCTGCGTTGTAGACACACATTAACCATTCAAATGTAACTTCAACACTGCAAATCGACTTTTTAAAACTCCCGTCTGCACATCATATAAGTTCCAAACACTATCTCTGCTTCGCAATCCTTCATTGCTTAATTACTTTGCCAGGTTTGGGAATTTGATGACTTGTATTCATTTTATATAATTGCAATTGTAAATTCGCCGGAGGATATACAAAACCCAAACTTTGAAACCTTGTCTCCTCCGTCTGGTGTATTATGAATTCATCAAACAGGCCAATATTCACCCAACAGTTTGAGATCAATCTACTGTAGCTTTGCCTATTGAACCAATTTACGTAGCGCCTTCAGCATTCCACTTACAATTTGAATTGGTTTTAAAATATGAAATCAACATGGATTCACAGGGATTCTTGACAGAAGTTTACATTAATAGCAAACCAATCCAAAAGAACAATCTTATACCAAGGTTCGATACAAACCGAGGATTAAAATACAACCCTCTTACGCAGAGATTAATGTCTTGTACATTCAATGGTTATGCATAGCGATTCTCACACAAGTCGATGTGAATTCAACACATATATTGATCATTTCTTCATAAATTCAGTAATACCATGAACTTCAGAAATCAAATAAACAGTTTCTCAATCAATCAGTGTATGTATAATCTGAAACAAACCAATGACTTACAAACTTTTGCTGGCCAGATATTCCCGTTCTGTGGCCCTTACAAATTGCCAGAGGCTTACAGCTTTGGCTATTCAAAACCTACTGTTAACACCCAGGTTGTTCCTTATGACTCCCAAGGGAATACGGCCGGGGTAACCACTAACCAATCTTTGGACTACAGCTTCTAGCCCAGCTGTAATCAGAGAGGGCTCTCTCTGTAGGGTTTGTCACTTTTTTTATGGAATTTTAGGCTAGTTATGAAGTGAATGTTTGATTGTTTTTATGTTTGGTTGGGAGGATGCTTCTGGTAGTTTTTAGAGTGTGTCTGCAGGCAGAACTAATCCATTGGGCAATGGGGTCTGTGGCTGTTGTTTCCTTGAGATCCTGGCTTAGGTGGAGCTGGAATTGCAGGGCCTGTATGTATTTCATAAAACAAACTATATATTGTGAGAGTGAAATGGGAAACAACTAGCAAAGAGCATTTAAGAATTCTTCACTAAGCTGGGTATTGGGAAATATGTCTATTACTTAGGAGCAATTACTTGAATTCCTGAGATAATAGGCTACTGTGATGATATAGTGTGAAAGGTAGCATTTAAGAATTACTCTTTCAGTACTATAACTGTGGAAAACATATGAAATAGCTTGGATTGAGTTCAGGGTAATCGATGATTAAGTCCTGAAATATTCTTTTTCCTTGCTACTTAGATAATGAGTAAACGAAGAACATGAAAACATATGAAAGTATAGCTAACAGATATATAACAGAGAGTAACAAGAAAAAATTATTGAGTCGTGAAATACACAGGAATCCAGCAACTTTCAGCCATACACCAGCAGGATATCAAAGACACAATGTTTGGAGAAATCCCATCGTCCTTTCTATTAGTTGTCTGAGAATTTACAATAGAAGAGTAGCAGAACGGAGATCAATAGATTTCTTACATCCGGAGTCCAACCCCTGCTCACAAATGTGAGGGGGAATATATAGAAGTCTAATACAAAAATATCTTAGGCATTGAGTCATCTGAGAGGAAAATATCTTCTTACACTCGTACAGGGCTGGTAGATGAGAAGTTATTACACTTTTTAATGAGTTATAAAGGCTCTTAACTCTTGTCAGAGTAATTTTGACCTTTGGGGTTCACGGAGTCGGTTGAGCGCTTGATCATAACTGCTAAAATGATTTGTCTGTGAAGCTATAACTTCATGTGACTTTCTCGGCCCTGCCACCTGTGCCTGCTGATGCTGTTGTTGCGGCCGTGTACCTGTGCTGAGTTGGCTCAGCCTCTGTCTTCATACCTGCTGATGTATCTTTGTCCTGCTGTGTATGAGATTCAGAATAATTCTTAAAAGCAAAAAATAGTAATTACTGACTTTGGTTTAACAGTAATCGTATTAAGTCTTGCCATGTATCTGATGGAGGTAGCTGATGTTTCAAAATTGACCCCATGGTCTCATCAGCCTCTGTATATTTATAGAAATGAGGGGGCTCATCAAATAAGTGCACAATTTCATTCTTAATAAAAAATAAATCATCTACTCTATCAAAAAGGATCTGCCCTGTTACTGGGCCTGCTTCTTTAGATGCACTAGCTGCCTCTGTTATTTGAGTTGTTGCAAAAGTGCTTACTCTCTTAGCATATTTCTCATGGGAGAGTAATTTTCCTGAAGGCTCCAATGGGCTAGGAAGCCCTCTATTCTGCAAAGCCATGAACCTGTTCTGAAATTTATTAACATCTGCTTGCATGTCCTGGGTCCTTCTGTCCAGGGTCTGGATCAGGCTTCTTAAAGTCAGGACTTTTTTGATTAGGGAGATGGTTTCAGTCCTATTTCCAATTCCCATTCTCACCAACTGGGAACTTGTTCTGTGATTGAGCACGTCTACCATCTTGGTGGCAATCTCAGGCATATTGCCTAGGGATGCCCTTGCCCTTTGTATTTCTTTTCGTGCTCTTGTAATGAGTGCCATCTGCTCATGTATGGCCTCAATATACTCCAATTGGTCAGTTATAGACTGGCCAATATTACCCCAGATGACCCTCTTGAGCTCTGATGTGACTTTATCCAAAGTGAGCTCTTTTTCCAATTCTCCAATCCTTTTCTTCAGGGCCTTAACCTCTCTTTCCCTCTCAGCCACATTTTGCTTTGATTTGTCATATTTCTCATTTATCTTTGCTAGGCTGTCCTAGGCTTGGTTGAGTTCTGACATCTGGGCCTCCAGCACCTGTATTTCTTTCCTCAGCTTCTGCATATCTAGGCTTTCAGCCTGCTCTATTGTTGGTGCTGAGGTGTCTGGAGCTGTGGTGTCTGGAACATCCTGCTGTGCTTGTTGCTTTGGAGGGAGAGTGTCTTGAGGGGTCTCCTCAAGGTTTATTGTTTCTGGAGGTGGCTTGGAAGATTGCCCTGCCTCCCTTTGCTGCAATGCTGCTTCCAATGTAGCTTCTGTTTCCTGCAGCTTTTCCTGTGCTTCTATCAGCTCCTTATATAATGTCATCAATAAGGAGGCTGCATCCTTTTCTTGCCTCTGCTGGGCAACCTCATCTGTCTGTGGGTGGAGAGTTGGGGGGATCTTCAGTTTTTTCTTTATTGCAGCCATGTCTGCATCCCTCAGCTTAAGGACTTGTTGTACAGCCTTAACGTCATTGGGGTCATGCCCAAACTCTATAATTATTTCCTCTAGGGCCTTGATTCTGTTGTCTTTAGCTTGAGAGGATGCCTTCTCCAATTCAAGCTGTGCTGCAGTGTTGTTTAGGCTATTCTGCAGCCTATAATTAATCAAGGTCTTGTCTGCCAGAGTGGCATAGACCATCTCACCCGTCTGTTTATGGAGCTCGATCTGATCTATGGGGTGGATGTCTTTTGAGAGGACTTCCAAATTAGTCCTGATATAATCTGCAGCTGTTTGTGGTTGCTGCACTGTTGGAGTGAAGTGGCTCATTATCATTTTGCCCTCCTGCACATCAAATGCAGACATGAGCCTTTGTTGATTTGGAGGGGCCATGTTCAACAGGTGATTGTAGAGCTGAATCTTTATGGGCTCACTCCTCCTCTTAGCATCTCTGAACTGTTGCTTTATGCTTGCACCTGTTTCTTGCTGCTGCCTTGAGGAGTTTACTTCTCCTATTGCTGCCCTGTCTTGCTCCTGTTGCAAGGAGCTAGCAGAAGCCTCCATACTTGGCATCTCCTCCTCTGAGAAGGGATTTAGCCTTTGCCTCTTCTCTGATGTTTCAGTGAGGGGAGTTTCTCTCTCTCTTTTTCTGCTAATATCCTCCCTTAGAGGGGTTTGGAGGATGGAGGAGTCAACTCTGGAATCCTGTCTAGGAGGCACCATTGGTGTTGTCTTTTCTTGGGTATCTGTTTGGGCTTCTCCTTTCTGCTGCTCCTGACCCTGTTGGTCTGCTTGTTGCTGGCCCTGTTGGCCCTGTTGGCCCTGTGGGCTCTGTTGGCCCTGTTGGCCCTCTGGTTGCCCCATTACTTTTTCCTTTCCCTTGCTCTGCCCTTGATTTGTAGTTTGCACTGCCTCTTGTTGTGTTGTAGAGGATGAAGCAGCTGCTCTTGTTTGAGGATCTGGCAGAGAAAGCACCTGAGAAGGACATTCCAAGTCAGCCATTTTTAGCAAATGCCTTCTAGCCCTTTCAACTAGCTCTTCTTGAGACACAGGCTCTTCTAGTGTATTTCTTCTCCACTTTGGTTGGTTAGCATGTCTTAGAATGTGGAATCTGCTCTCATGCTCATAGCTAGAGAGATTGTATTTCTGCCTTCTCAAGGATATAAAGCTGTTAGGGTCATAGGGCTTCCAAAGGAAGCTTTGTTTTAGGCCAAGGCCTTCCAACATTCTATCTGCTTCTTTCCATCCTTCTCTTCTGTTTAGGATGAAGTGGCCAAGCTGGTTTCTAACCTTAAGTTGTGCCTTTTTACCCTTTCCTGCAAAGTGCACATGGTCGGCATTGCCAAATTGCCTGAAATACTCCAAGGCAAAAAGCCTCATGGGCACAAATCTGGGCAGCTTGTATGGGCGCAGCTCACACCCATATATTCTAATCACAGTGTGATGCTGGTAAAAGTACCAATCTCCTATGCTGTAGGCACTGGACAGTTGCAGAATCCTCTGCATCTCATCAGAGAGTCTTGGAGGAGGTGATGTCAAGAGCAGAGACAAAGCTGGATGGATGAATAAGTCTATGAACTCAGAATATGTATATGGTGAATATATAGGGATGTGGAAGACTGAGCTCCAGTATACCACTGATCTTGGGTTTCCAGCTGCATCAGTTCTCTTGATTTCAAAAGAGAACTTCTCATGTTGGTGGTACAAAATGAGATGATAAATATATGAGGTGTATCTGAACACCCTCTCTCTGGACAAGTGTAGAAATTGCTCATGTATCTTGTCAGAGATATATGTAGCATAGTCATAACAAATGGGGGCCTTACCAGGGGAAAACATTGTCATCATCACCAGTACAGTTTCCTCAATGAACTCTAGTGACTTATACCCCAGCACTGAGCTTATATGTATGCCAAGTCCAGGCCCAGTTGATTTAAATAGCCATCAAAGATGGGAGGGTGCAGCACTGTGTCAGATTTTTTAATAAACAATTGATTCAACTTTAGGATCTCTGCCTCTGTGAGTATCTTGTTTCCTTGTTTGATTAGGTCCAGCAGGGATAAAGGAACCAATTTCTTTTGAGTTTTGAATTGGAGCATCTCCCTGATGGCTTCAGGGGTGGTGTAAAATACTACTGCACCCTCAGGGTTGAACACAGCCCTCTGCATAGGGTCATAGCAAACAACACACAAGTGGATAAGGTCAGGGAACTGGTTGACCTGGGGCATCTTGAAAATTGGGAGGGAGGACTCCCAAATGCCTAAAATATCTGTTCCATCTCTGTGCTTAGCCCTGAGCTCATTTAGCAAATGGATGTGGAACGTACATCTGGATGGGGCGTCCTCTGAGATTTGGTAATCTAGGTCTGCCAATTCTTTCCAGTCCAACTCTCTCTGAGGAGCATTCAGGGGAGTAACATTGAGGGCTACTGATGCTGAGGGGGTATCCATGTCTGTTCAAATGTTTCTTGAGATGATGAGGGTGCTAACTGAGAAAGTGGAATTGAGAGGAATACAGAGCAGCAGGATTGCTCTACAGCAGAATAGGATAGTGCTGGGCTTTCTGAGAAGGCTTCTTATACAGTTTGACAGACCTCCTTTGATAATTTAGGAGCAGGTTAATGAGTTCACGATTGCGCGAACAGAGAAGGGGTTTTCACTAAAATTGAAGTATAAAATGGCTCTGCCAATGTAATTTCGAGCTCAAATTGTCCAGGGGAAACCGGATATACTTGGTTTTCCGGTGAAATTTCAGTATTTTGCCGTGTCCAGGTGTATTTTAGAAGTAACTGTGAAAAAACCAGTTTGCGAGGAGATGGACGGGCAAATACCTGTTTAACCAGTAGCTTGGGACGAAATAGCAGTTGGGTTGGCGCTTTGAGCTTCTGCGGATGGTCTGGAGTAGGCTGGTAGACTGATCATCGTAGTGTGCATGCAGACAGCGCAGAGGTCTTTTTCACAGAAAATAACAGAAAAACGCGAAAAACCGTAAAAATATGACCTTTTTACTCTATTGGCGCGTTTTTTAAGTGACGTCGGCATGACGTCAGCATGTGGGTCTGGGTTGGATGATGTCAGCAGGACGTCATCGGGTGACGTGGCGGCCTGGGACCGGTCCACGAGGGCGATGGGGTGGCGGCCAGGTGGGCGAATGGGGGAGGGGTACGCAATTGTGGCAATGACGTGGGTAACAGCAGGGTGGGGACGTGGGAAGGACAGGTGTTGCCATATCGGGCCCCCTCCTGCACGACAAGGAATCTGTCAGAGGGGGCTCCGATGGAATTTAGGAGTGACGCGTGTCCCTGCGTGACGCAAGCGTCTGACAGATATCGGAAGGTATCTATTGGACGTCGGGGGCCTTCCGAAATCCATAAGGGCCGTTGATTTGCGGGCGCACGATCGGACGACTGTCGGGCGAGGAACCTGTGCGGAAAATAAAATCAATGTTTGTTAATGGTCGGACGTTGGGCCCCTCCGAAATCACTATTGGCCGTTGATCTGGCAAGGCCACGATCGGACGGTCATCGGGTCGATCAATTGCACGGATGATAACAGTCCGCGGGCGGGTTATAAAATAGTATTTTTCTGCAAACGCGCCTGGTGGGACCCTCCACTTTATGAATGATTTTCAAAGGTTTTGGATGGTTTTCTTTATTAAAATCAAACTTGCCCGCCAACATTAGGAAACGGTAAATACCAAAGTATTTCATTCAAATTTTATACAAGGCATACGGGGAAAAACTTTAGGAAACAGGGGTTTTGATAAAATCATATGAAAAGGTGGACATTGGTTATCAACCTTAGGATAAGGCGGGGGAAGGCATGTCTTCATGATATTTTTGCCCTTTAATGGTATAAGGGGGTCAAAAAGGGTTTTTTCAAGAGTTTTCAAGCAAAAATGGAGACTTGGTTAGGGGGATGGGTTCAGATGGAGAAAAGGGGTTAGACATGGGTTCTTGACCTTAACCAGATGTTAATTCAATTCCCAGGGAGTGGGAATTATGGCTATAGTGCCAAGGAGGGGATATTTATACATTATGTGGGGTTTATACACCATGGTGTTATAATAATAGGGGAAATGAAGTATAGGGTGCTAGATAATAGAGTTAGAGGTTAATATGGGGGGAAAAATGTGAATAATGACCAATACCACTAAGTTTTCATGTAAACAACTTAGTGTAGAGAGTAGATCAAAATGAAAAGAACTTTACACAAGAAATGTGGCTTCTAAAGGATATGAAAACCATCACAAAGCCTTATGTTTCTCTTATGTACACAACTTGTGAAGGGGTGTTAGTAATGAGTGATATACACATGGAAAAGGGAAGTTAGTCATGCTTCACTGTGTTACTTTGCCATGTTTAGCAAAGTTGATCTTGGAAGGGACATCACTTCTGCAACCCCATCTACCTACCCAACTAATTTGCCTAACATTTTTTATTTCTTCTTGGAGGGTGCACTTGGACTTGCAAACCCTTTGTGTGCCTTTTCTTTTGCATTGGCTTTTTACCTTTCATTTCCTATCTAGCACTACCCTTATTTCTTCCAAGGCCCCAGATTAAGCAGTTGGGAACCTTAGTTTGTCTACCTGACTACTGATCTGCCAAGATTAAACAGTTTGGACAGATTTCTTTCTCTATTCTACAACATAAATTGAAAACGTGGCATGACCCAGATTAGACTGTTGGGTCATCCATCAAAACCTTTAATGAGTATGTAGGCATATACACACCTTCTCTTTTCTTGCAAATATGGAACCTTTGTAGTAGCAAAATGGAACATATTTGGCACTTGTAGTTGCCAATCATGAAATATGAAACCTATTGGTATAGGTATCCAACAGTGGCTCCACATGGGGATGGTTTTTCTCCTTGAAAGACCAAGAACAGCAGGTCAGTACGCCTTGGCCCTTTTAGCTACTGCTTTTCAAACTTTGGGGTTTTGTTACCTTGGGTTCCTCAAAATGTAGACTGATGTATTGAAAACACATGGTGCAATTGAGTGCCTCCTAGTATCTGCAATGTAACTTGGAATGAACTCATTCTCATGCTTTAGGAATAACAATATATACAACAAATTCAGGATATATATACATCAAACTATGTACAAGAGCAGGCATGCTGCATTCATGGGACGTAGTCAGAATAGTGTTTGAGCATCCTGCCATTGACAGGACCTTCATCTAAGTCAGTTTTATCTGTATTTTCCAGGAAGTAGGTGTTATTTCCTTGCACTGCTTGGATGAGGAATGGTCCTCTCCAAAGGGAGTCAAACTTTCCATGCTTTCCTTTGTTCTCCCTTCTTGAATCCCATTTGAGAACTTTGTCCCCTATGTTAAAGTCCTCAGCCTTGGTTCTTCTATCAAAAGCCTTATTTAGCTTTTCTTGTAAGATTTGGACTCTGTTATAAACCTGGTCTCTGGTTTGCTGCAAGCATATGATCTAATTCACTCTCCTTTGCATATCATTAGGTTCAGCTTGACTTTCTTGGAGTAGTTTCATAACAGGGATCCCTAGTGATGAGGGGAATTTGGCTTCCAATCCATAGACCAACTCATATGGGCTGACCCCAATTGATCTCTTGGTTGTTAATCTATCTGCCCATAAGGCATTGACAAGTTTCTTGTGCCAATTTTTCTTGTTCTCCTCCAACACCTTTTTGATCATATTTACCAAGCTTTTGTTTGAT
>APFE030575487.1:14353-28442 GCA_000404065.3 Pinus taeda
TTTATTTCTTCTTGGAGGGTGCACTTGGACTTGCAAACCCTTTGTGTGCCTTTTCTTTTGCATTGGCTTTTTACCTTTCATTTCCTATCTAGCACTACCCTTATTTCTTCCAAGGCCCCAGATTAAGCAGTTGGGAACCTTAGTTTCTCTACCTGACTACTGATCTGCCAAGATTAAACAGTTTGGACAGATTTCTTTCTCTATTCTACAACATAAATTGAAAACGTGGCATGACCCAGATTAGACTGTTGGGTCATCCATCAAAACCTTTAATGAGTATGTAGGCATATACACACCTTCTCTTTTCTTGCAAATATGGAACCTTTGTAGTAGGAAAATGGAACATATTTGGCACTTGTAGTTGCCAATCATGAAATATGAAACCTATTGGTATAGGTATTGAACACCTACTCTCAATCACTCTTACTCTTACTCACTCACAATCTCAATGTCTATTTTTCTTCACAAAAACCACTCCTATTTACACACAAATAATGCATTTAATTCACTCAAAATATTTCTCCACCTAATCCTCAACTAATCCCATACATAGAAATCCTAATCCCAAACTTTGCTCCTAAACTATTTCTCTCATATCCTTTTATTTATTAAAAGAATATTTACATAATCCTCACTTCTCACAATTATCTCCTATTTTAATAACAAATTAATTAATAAAATATTAAAATTGTCACACCCCCTTTTATCACATATTACAAAGAAAAAAATGAAAAATGGCCTTGATGCTCGCATCAAAATAGACTCTCATAATCTGAAAAATCGAGGTCCATCTATTTTTAAAACATGACCAATCATCCATAAATAGCATCCTGCAACTCATAGACCATGAATCCATAATGTCTAAAAATAGACATAGTCTAAAAATAGACTTTGCGCCAAAAATAGCCTGCGGGACCACTTAGTGAAGGCGACTTCTTTTCACTAAGCTCCATCATCTTGTTGCATTTTCAACAATATATGATGGCAGGGGGTTGTCCTGGAGCGAACATGGACATGAAGGTTAGAATGATTTCATCATTATACTCACTGGTAGTATAGCCTAAGACACTAGATATGATTGACACAATGTCTTGGCCCAGTTTAGAAAATATGGTTCACATGTATGGGGGAGGATCCTTTGGAATATGTTTCTCTTCCACAACAAAGGTCTGGAATATTTTAGCAAGTTTGGCATGGGTAATCTTGGGGAATTTGTCTAGCAGGTCTCCAATGGAAATAGGGGTCAGATTTTGTCCTGGTTGCAACTGCAGCATTTCATTGATGGATTCAACAGTGATGGTGAAAAGTACAGTATGGTCAGGGGACATCACTGCTCTTTGGCTGGGACTGTAGTTTTCATGGCAATAATGGACAATTTCGAGAAAGAAATGTAGTTGAGGGAATTGGTATTTGGGTAAATTAGACTCCCAAAGACCTATTTTGTATGCATGGTTTAAGTATTGGTATCTATACCGGCAGCATAATTTCAGTGGGGATTCATGGATAGAGGTGTCCTTGAGTTGGAAATCTTTGTCCACCAAAGGGAGATGGTCTAAATCTAGGTGGGGAGTGGAAACTGGTCGAACATCCATAGCAATTGGAGCGGCCATTCTTAATTCTTGTGGATTTAAGAATGGGGAAAAGGGTTTTTAGTCAACTGAGGCAATTTGGTTTAAACATAGAGCATTTTTGGGGTTGCAGGGCAATTCTTTCACTTAATTACTTAATAATTCTAAGCAATTGAGTAACTAGTTCAGAAATGAGACAGGGTTTCTTGTAAATTTGGATAAATACCTGGAATTTCAGGGAATTTTGGCTTTGAACGGGTCGACGGGCAACAATGCATGGTTGCAGAAGGCCTACGTGAACTGGAGGGTGGACTGGAAGTTCAGTGGCTTCTGCAGGTTCACGGTTGGACGTCGTCAGTCGCTTGCATGGAGGTTTGGAGCGTTCTTTTCATGATAAAACAGAATAATGAGGTTTTTTTTGGTTTTATTCACAAAGTCAACCTTTGGCGGGCATATGGGGAAAAGTACTTCTGGCCTTTTAGCGGGGGATGTGATGCTTTGTCGCTTAGCGGGTTTGTTCGCACTGCTTTTGTGGGATCGGTGGTTTCGGGGGGACGCCGCCCGATCCCACTCATCGGGCGCCACGTAGCATCGGGGCCCAAATGAAAACATCCCATATTGGACGGGTAAAGGTCGGGTGTTGGGGCTGCTCGATATGTTTGATAACCGTTGGATTAAAGGGAAGGAGATCGCATGACGATTGGGGTGGGGATTTTGCACGAAGGGAAATGGATGGGCCCGACCAATGATTAAGCACGATGAGTTTTATTTAAACAATGGATTAAGGCGAGGTTAGGGCGTCGAAGGTGTTTTCATTGGTGGAGGGTTAGATTATTACTTAATCACTGATTGATTAATTAACTCATTGGTTGGGTTGGGTTATTATAAAGTTTATGTTTCAAACTTTTGGGGGCGCGGTATTAATAAAAATGATTTATTTATAACATACGGGAAAGGGTTATATTGCTTTTTTTTCAAGAATTAACACATATAAACGTTAGAAATTAATATGATAATGGTGAAGAATGAAAAAACGCTAAGTATAATGTATCTATTGCATTTGTTTGCTTTTAGTACACATATATTATGAAAGGCTAAAAGTATTTTTTGGGTTTTTTTGAGAAAAGGGGTCTCTTTCATGGGGGTGATCACTTTCCCTAGGATAATAAGGTTTTATCCTTAGAAAAAGGGGTTTATCAGGGGAAAATGACTTTTCCTTAGGAAAATGATGTTTTTTCTTAGGAAAAGGGATTTGTTTGGGAATATGAGTGAATTGAAAGGGGTGAATGTTTATGAGGGGATTTTTAGTACTTAGGACCTATAAGTCATTGGGTTGAGGGTCCGGTCCCTCCAGAAGTCAGAGAAATGCTATGAGACCCCTTGATTTAAGATTTTGGGTACTTAAGAATTTTTATTGGAAATTAGTTAAGTGAAAGGTGTAATGAGTGAGGGAGGTTAATCAATTTGACTTTGTGGATTTGATGCATGTCTAATTTTTATCCATACTTAGAACTTTGATGATGAAGGTGATCAATATGCTTTTATCTAACAATCATCACAATTCTACAACCTTTCTTCTACTTACCCACCTACTCATCCTACCATTTTTACTTCTCTTTATTAGGGTGCACTTAAGCTGGCAAACCCCTATCAAAACATTTTCTTTTCTTTTACAATAGTAATCTATCTAAGTATAACCTTATTACATCCAAGGGAGATTAAACACTTGAGCTCCTTTTATTCATTCTACCTAATCTAATTATCTGCCAAGATTAAACAATTTGGTCAGATTTTATTCTCTATCTATAAGCATAAAATTGAAAACATGAAATAGTCAAGTTTAAACATTTTGACTATCATGGATTGTGGCAAAGGTAACAAGATGCACACAATCATTTATTTAGCACAAAAATAACTAGGAGTGGCATTTTGACTTGCACACTTTCATGGTCTTTTCTTTTATTGGGGTTCATTTTTTCATCTTTTTTGACCTTTTTTATTCTTTTTGTCCTTTGATTTTTATTCTAGGACATACCCTCTTTTAATTTTTTAATTTTTTGAATATGGAAAACATTTGCAGAAAGCAAAGGTATGTACATATTACAAGTTTAACCTCATCCATTCAAAAACTATTACTCCTATTGGTATAGGAACCTAACAGTGGCTCCACATGGGGATGGCATTTCCTAGTGAAATGTCAAGAACTAGTAGATCAATGGCGTTCTGAATTATTGTGATCTTACTTTGCAACTTTTCCCTTTCACTTTTCTGCATTGTTGCTATTTATGATAGTGAAACTTTTGAATCTTAGGGACTTCTCTTCGGGCTTCAACTCCAAAAATTACCATTCAATCAACACTAAAATTTTTGAAAAATAGAATATGTAAGTGATTAGTGAAATCAGTGACTAGGATCTATGTAGTGCTTAAGCATTCGACCATTAACTGGTCCTCCTTCTATTTCTGTGCCATCCATTTCTTTGAGGAAAAAAGCATTATTACCCCTGAAAGCATAAATGATATAAGGGCCTTTCCATAGGAAGTCAAACTTCCCATGTTTACCTTTATCCTCCCTTCTTGAGTCCCATTTCAAAACTTTATCTCCTAGGTAAAAATCTTCTGCCTTAGTCCTTTTGTCAAAAGCTTTCTTGATTCTTTCCTGCACTATCTAGGATCTGATATACACTTCTTCCCTAGTCTGTTGTAAGTGAATTGTCTAGTTGATTCTCCTTTGAATATCATTTGGCTCAACTTGCACCTCTTGGAGTGATTTCATCACTGGTGTTCCCAAGGAAGATGGGAAAACAACCTCTATTACATAAACTAATTGATAAGGATTGGTGCCAATGGATTTCTTTGTGGTCAGCCCATCTACCCACAAGGCATTTACTAGCTTCTTGTTCCAGGTTTTCTTGCTATCCTCTAACAAGTTTTTGACTATATTCACTAAACTCTTGTTGGAAGACTCTGCTAGTCCATTTCCTTGGGGATAGTAGGCTGTGGAGTGACCTAGGGTTATATGATATTTTTTACAGAAATCAATCATTCTCTTGGATTTGAAAGCTTCTACATTGTCAGTGATAATTTTGGTGGGGCATCCAAATTTGGACAGAATGTTGGCCTCAAGGAAGTTTATTATGACAGTATCAGTGGCCTGTCTTGAGGGTATGGCTTCTATCCACTTTGTGAAATAATCTGTAGCAGTCAAGATCCATCTATGTTGGGCAGAGGAAGGTGGATGGATTTCACCAATGAAGTCAAGACCCCACTGTTGAAATGGTGCTTTTGCAGATATTGGCTTCAAGGGTAATGGTAAAAGTTTTTTCTTTCCTTCAAAAATCTGACATTTATGACATGAGGTTACAAATTTCTTTACGTCAAAAACCAGAGTGGGCCAATAAAAACCGGCTCTTAGGATCTTGTCAGTTGTGGTTTTCCAGTAAATATGTCCCCCATAGTCACCTGCATGAAACTCCTGTAATATTTTGTCAGATTATTCTTTTAATAAACAGTTAAGAAGGATGCCTTCGTGATTTTTCTAGAATAAAGCATTATCAATTATGCAAAACTTTAAAGATTTCATTTTTAAGAACCTACTTTTAGTCCTGGATAATTCAAGAGGAGCTTGTAGATTTTGTAGAACATATATAATGTCAGCATACCATGGTGAGTCAGTAAAGGCCTGGCTGATCAGTGGAGTTGCCATCTCCTCTTCATTATCCAATTCTGCAATAAAATTAATGTCTAGGGCCTGACAGTTCGATTCAGCCCCGAGCTTGGCTAAACCTTGGTCGTTGATCATTTTTGTATGTTTAATTTCTAAGTCATATTATAATATAGTAGCTATCCATTTCCCTCTCTTCCCATCTGGACCATCCTGTGTTAGGATGTCTTTGACTACAACATTGGGAACATAAGCTATTACATGAGAATATAGGATGTAAACTCTAAAATCTTTGATGGCTTTGACTAGAGCAAAATCTTGCTTTTTCATTATATTGTACTTTAAAGGTGCATCCCTTAGGGCTTTGCTAAGGAAGGCAATGGGTTGTTAAAAACCCTGATCATTCTTCTACAGTAGGACTGCAACAATTGTGTGTTCTGAGGTGAAAGAAAATATAATGAAATCCCTATCAAACATTGGACTGATTAGAACTGGTGTTTGTGTCAAGGCTAACTTAATATCTTCAAAAGACCTCTTAGCCTCAAGTGTTCATTTAATAGTCGAATCTTTCTTTTACATGTTATTCAATAATCTAATTAGTTCTGCTAAGTTAGAAATAAATCTTCTCAGAAAGTTTATTTTACCTAAAAAGGCTTGTAGTTCTCTTATGCTCCTAGCATGTGGTATCTGTAAGATGGCTTCAATTCTTGTAGGATCTATTCAGATACCATCTTTAGAGATTATGTGGCCTAACATTTTTCCCTCTTCCAACCCAAATAAATATTTTTTAGGATTCAAAGAAATTCCATACTTCCTACACTTGGTGAAGACCTGCCTTAGATGATCTAGGTGTTGTTGATCAGATTTAGAGAATATAGTGATATCATCTAAGTATATTACAAGGAAGTCATGGATTTCCTTAGCAAAATCTATATCCACAACTCTTTGAAAGGTGGACCCTACATTCTTTAACACAAAAGGCATATTCACATACATGAAAGTGCCCCAAGGAGTGGTGAATGCAGTCTTTTCCTGGCCATCTGGGTGGACTAAAATGTGGTTATAACCAAAAACCCCATCTAACAATGAGATTCTGGTTGAACCTACTACCCTCTGTAATATGTGATCCATGTTGGGAAGAGGGTAGTTATCCTTGAGTGAAACTTTATTGAGATTCCTAAGGTCAACACACAGTCTAATTTCACCAGTTTTCTTTCTTTTAGGTACCAAATTAGAAACCCAATCAGAGAATCTAATTGGTGCTATGATCTTGGCTTCGTACATTCTTTTGATTTCCTTTTCAATAGAAGGCAATAGAATGGGATTAATCCTTCTAAGCTTCTGTCTAAAAGGTTTTTGGTTTACTTTTAAGGGGATGGTGTGTTGTATTATGATGGTGTCATAGGACTTAAGGTCCTCATAACTCTAAGAAAAAACATCTTGGAATTCCTTTAGTAGTTCTATGTATTTCACCTTTTCATTAGGAGGTAAAGACTGAGAGTTTTATCAATTTAGGATCTTCTTCAGAGCCTATGTTACACTCCTCTATGTTAGATTTTAAGGGTTCCATTTTCGGCTTTCTAGGGACATCATTTGAATCAAACAAGTCCTCCAAAGGAGTTAATCCTTTGGGCAAAAAATTATCTTTGAGGTTGATGATTCCAGAGTCTTCGTTAATTATCTCATCAATTTCCATTTGCTTTAGGTTTTGAATGTGTGATTTTGTAAACTTTGTGGGATGGAATCTATCTATCTCTTCATCTTCTAACTTGTTAATTTCTATTTTATATGTAAAATCAAGATCTAATGTTATGTTAGTATCTATGTTGCTATTTACAAATTCTTCATCTAAAGTTAGAAAATTGTTTATTTGTTGGTCATTAGTGAATACTTGCCAATTTTTTAAGTTGTTAGGGATAGCAGGTCTATGCCTAACCTCAGCAGTGTACTGATGATTAGGTTGAAATGGTAACTTACGTGTGCTGGCAAACATAGCTAAACTATGAGCTTGCATATTGTGTTTTCTTGGGATGACTGCAAGCTTAGTTTCTAGAAAAGTATTCAATGTTTCTACTACGTTTCCTCTATAAAAACCTAACCTAGGATCTCTAGTCATATATATAGCATTGATTTGTTTTATAACCAACTCAGAATCTCCCATAATAGAGACTCTTATGGCTCCTAACCTTTTAACCAATTTGAGGCCTAAAAGAAGCGCTTCGTACTCAGCCATGTTGTTAGTGCATTTGAAGTTTAACCTGTAGGCATGACCCTTTGAGTGATCATTCTCTAAATTGTAAATCCACACTCCTGCTCCTGCACCTAGTTTGTTCACTGACCCATCAAATTCAAGATGCCATAGTATTTCATGTTCATAATTCTTACTGTCTGGGGGAACAAAATCTTCTTTGACTAAGGCATCTTGATCATCTTTTTCATCTAAAAGCTCTTGAATTTGGACAATTTGATTTTCTGTTGCAACTGCAATTTCTTTTGGTTCTGAAATAATGTTGTTTGAAGTGTTTTCGTTGTTTGGTTCAGCATTGTACATAATGAAAGAATCAATGTTAGAATGTATTGAATATATAGGAAAGTTTTGAGGCCTCTCCTGGCTACTCACTACATACTTCACCAGGGTCTCTTTGTACAATTTTTTAGGACGTCCAAAGATTGATATTGTAGCATATGACATGTCAAGTTGCAAAGATCCTTGGATTTTTGCACCTCATGATCTAGACAACAACATGCCATATTTAGGTGGTATATCAACAACAACTATGTCCATAAGAATGGTCTTAGCAGGGTAGTGCACTAGGGAAACACACAGGTCTTTTATAAGTCCTAGGCACTTAACTTGACTTGAATCAAATGAAAACAGGTCCTTGTAAGGCCTAGTGATATCCAAGTTTAGTTTCTCCATAACAGATTTAGGCATTAGATTGTGTGAAGCCCCAAAATCAAGCATATCATTGTGTAGGATTTTATCGTGAATGTTAAGGCTAATGTAGAAGGGTGGTATCCCTCCTTCCACCAGTTTTCCATTAACATCAGGACCAAAAATTAACTCAGGTTGATCATCAAATAAGTTAACAGAGTCTTCATTCTCAACGAAGTTTAAAGATTTGCTTATTTGAGATTTGTAAGTTTCATGTTTAATCAGTTCTGTTAAAGGAACCAAGATTTTTAGTTTGGCCAACTCTGCTCCCAAATTGAAAAGCAAAGGGGATTTCTTTGTTTGAATGTTTGGAATTTTAATAGCAGGGTTTGGAGTAGTTTGTTCTTCTTTTTCAGTGTTTAGAGTCCTTTTTAGTGGGTTCTCTAATATAACTTCTGGAGACTGTTCCACTGTTTCCTTGGAGGGAACTGAAGTGGTGGGTTGCTCATTGGTTACATCTACAATGGTGGGACTGGTAGGGTTCTGATTTGGTCTAGAGAGGATTTGGAGATTTTTGTAACTGGAATTGATTTAATTTTCTTACGCTGATTTGGTACTGCTTTCTTGTTTTGGTCCAGAGCATCAGTGTTCTTTTTTCTCCTCAAATTGTACTATTTATGCACTTTGAAGATAGCAGAATCATACCCTTGCTTATAGTTGAATGATTCTCCTAATTGGGTCTACAACTGATGAAGCATATGTAATTCCTGATCATCTTGAGTCAGAAAGACAGTTTCCTCATCATCTAACCCCATTAAGTTAATTTGGGTGTCTTGTTCAATGTCTTCTGAATGGGATGCTTCAACAAAGTTTTCTTGGAAAGGAGGTCTAATATTCTGATCAGGCGCATTTTTTCCAGTATTTTGGTTTTGATTCTTCCTAAAGTTTGAATTTCTCACTGGAGGTGCCTGTTGGTTGTCTTAGTGAGGCTTCCTTTCAATGTTTTCCATCCTATCCATCAGTTTCTCCATTCCTTTGGCTAGGGCACCCATTTTAAGGTCAAAGGGTGAAGCTTCATCTTTCAAGGGTGCTCTCCTTTCGTTCCTAACCCTAGCTCTTTTTGCTAGCAAATTAGCTTTTACACTAACTGCTGCACTCTGCATATCTTCTAGAGTTGTAGGGTTTCATTCTCTAAGTTGAAATGCCATATCAGTGTCAAACCCATCAGGAAACTTTATCAGAGCTAAGCCAGGTGGGGGTCTAAGGTCGGCTAGTATTGCATTGTATACACTATTAAATCTAGTACAGTAGTCCTGAACTGTTTCATTTGGTCCCCTCTTGATGTTTTCATATTCTGAAAGGATTTGAAGAGGGTTCTTTTTCTTTTCCCATCTATTTAAAAATTGCTGGTAAAAAACTTCTAAACTATCTATACTATTGTTAGGCAGAGATCTAAACTATGTTCTCACATCGCCAGCTAGAGTTTGGGAAAAAATCCTCATTTGGACATCTCCAATATCAATTTCATGCAATTCAAAATGATTTGTCATCTTTCTTGTATGTTGCTGTGCTGTGTAGGATCATGTGCCATCAAATAGGACAATTTTACTCTAGTAGTCTTGTGGCATGGCACCTCATGGAGTAGGTAACACAAGAGGGGCATATCTATTTGCCATGGCTCTAAGTTGGGCAAGACTGAGAATTGGAGTTGGGGTACCAGGGGGTGGTACTGAGGTTGATGGGGAACTGGGGGTATTAGGTGTTTGATGGGTAGTGATAGGTTGATGGGGAAGTGAAGGTATGAATGGAGGTGTGGAATGAACTTCAGAGATGTGAGGGAATAATGGTGAACTAAAGGGAGTTGAAGCTGTTTCAGAAAGTTCAGGGATCTTAATAGTAGTGAGGGATGATTGAGGGGAATTTAGAAGATATTGATCAATTGACAAGTTTTCCCTTTGGACTTCAAGTTCAGCTGTAAATTATGGATCTAGAACTGTGTCATCAAGTGCACTCTTAGACCTGACTCTAAATAGAGAAAGGTCAAAAAACTCGTCAAAGGGGAGGTCCTCTAAAAACAACCACTCATTAGGGCAAGAATCTACTTTAATTGAAGGAGTAGGGCTGACTGAACTTTCTTGTATTCTGGATATTCTTGAAATCAGATTAGGATTGTCAAATACTAGGGAAGGGTTTGGATCAAGGTTGGCCCTAGTATAATGAGTTCTCCTTGAAGCCAGATTTCAAGCTTTTTCTAATTATTTCTTTTTTTGTGAAATTTTATAAATAAATTCTAATAAACCCTTCAAGAGGCTTGAAATAAAAATTTGAAATTTCTCAAAGGTTTATTAAGGCTGAGGGTTTGAGTCCCCAGTATGGTTGCCACTATGTTATCACTCAGAAGTCTTCCCTAGGAGTTATAAAAAGAAGGAATAATCTGAGGTAACCACAAACCTAATCTTTTAGACTTGGGTTCTACCCAACCTAAGTCCAGAGAGGGCTCTCTCTTTATAATATAACTTTGTTTTGGTTTTGAGGCTAGTTCTTAGTGCTCATAAGGTTTTGATTTTGGTTGGGTGGTGGAATTCTAGGAACAAATGGATAGACCAAGGCTTTCAAGCCATTGGGCTATGGAGTCAATCAAAGGATGGCTTAACTGGATCAGATCAATCACTAAAGGAAGAGTTCACAGGGCAGGCTAGCAAAGCAAAAGGAAAATCTTCAGGTTCCAATGAATGAGGTAGTCCTAACCAGGGTGAAAAGGCAATGAAGAATCCTTAGACCGGGATCAAGATGAAGAGCAGGAAGTGATCATAAGAAAAGGGCAACTAAGAATCCTTTACTATAGACCTAGGGGGGAAACTACGGAAGTAAGGGAGCAATTAAGAATTCCCAGACTAAGATAGTTTAGCAGAAAACATTAAGAATGTAAACAGTCAAGATAGAGAGCATTCAAGCCAGTTCTGAAATGTCATTCCTAGTTTAACATTCAGATTTCATAGAGACACATATGATTATTTATACACATGAAGAGGAACAATAATGAACATGAGAGAGGATACTTATTTTATTTCTGCTTTACACAAGAATCCTGTGAAATGTGTTTACTTTATTCCTTGATCCAGCAAGCCAATCCAGTCTTGATTACAATAGCTCCTTAACTTTAGAAGAAAATGTTTATATAAATGTCTTTGAATCCACCCTAAATACTTCGAAATGTGAAGTATTTATACAAAAAATACTTACATAATATCTTAAAACAATATGAGAAATAATCTAGGAAATCAAAATATCTTCAAGCATGAAGATAGAGACAGATGGAAAATTGCACCTTGCTATCCCTTTTATTGTGATTATGCTAGCTGTTTGTAGTTAGAATTTATCTCTTTAAGTTGGCTGATATTTGTATGCTGGAATCACCTTTTGTATTCAATCTTTTACTGATACTCTTTAACCTTTTACTCTTTGACCCTGTTTACCTATTTCATCTGGCTGCCATGTAGATTTACTGTGATAACTTAGAGTAGATCTGTCATTTTTACCCACCATTCATCTTCAAGTACTTTTTCCTTGATCATCTTTCTGTATATCTCGTCTGCCTCAGTGTATTTTGCAAAATTTGGCTTGTTGACAAATAGATGCTTTACCTCATGCTCTAGGAAGAATAGATTTTCTAAATTATCATATAATACTTTCCCTATGGGCAATACTTTGACTCCTGAAGTGCTTGCTTGTTCTTTGGCCAACTCTCTTAATCTGTCAGTGTAGTCCAGTTGGGTCATAAGTTTATCATGGATGACCATAGGGCTGGGAAGGCCTTTTTCCCTCAAAAGTTGTAACTTTGCCATGAATCTGTCAATGTCAACCTGCATGTTTTGGCTTCTTTTCTCTAGGTTAAGCATAAGGTTTCTTTTAGCCAGGACCTTTTTGATTTTGATGATGGTTTCAATTCTGTCCTCCACACCAAGCTCATTTAGTTCATGCCTATTCTTGCTGTTCAAGAATTTGATGAGTTGATTAGCCTCCTCAGGCTGGTCTCCTAGGTCTTCCTTTATCTTTTGTATTGCTTCGGTGGCCACTTTCACCAGTTCTGTTTGCTCGAATATTACTTGAATTGATGGCCAAACTTCATTGACAGAGTCAATGATATTGGCCTAGAGCACCTCCTTAATTTGTCCTAGTGGATTTTGCAATGTTAAATCTTTCTCAAGGAACTTTATCCTCTCACCCATCCTTAGGGTTTTTTGTGATTCCTCTTTTTGTTGTATTTGGACAAGCTTACAGTCAGTCTCTATGCTTGTCACTTTCTCCTTAAGCTTTTTTAGCTCTGTATGCTGGATGGAAATTTACTCCATAGCTTTCACTAACTCTGCTGTCTTTTTTGTTGATGTACTTGCAGTTGTAGACTCGGTTGTGATTGGCAGTGATGTAGAAGGTGGAGTTGTTGGTGCTAAAGATGCTGCCAATGTTGAGGGAACTGCAGTAGAAACTATGGGAATAACAGTTTGTGGTGTGGTGGCCAACTCACTCTGTTTAGACTAAATCAATGTGTCCAACTCTTTCTCAGTTTCTTTCAGCTGATCATTTAGCTTAAGGACCAAGTCCATAAGCTCTTCTTGTTCCTTTTGAGTCTCTAACACTTTTGCTGTTTGTGGATGATGAAGATGTGGAATTTTGAGCTGCTTTTTCAAAGCAACTATGTCATCATTCTTCTTTTTTATTAACATTTTTGCATCCTTAACATCTTTGGGATCATGCCCCAACTCTAAGATTAAGTCCTCTAAGGACTTGATTCTGGTATCCTTGGCCTGTGAGGAGGCCTTTTCTAGTTGAAACTATGCTGATATATTATTCAGTGAATTCTATAACTGGTGGGCTGCAACAACTTTGCTTGTCAAAGTAGAATATACCATCTCTCTTATCTGTTTATGCAATTCAATCTGGTCAATAGGATGTATGTCCTTTGCCAGCATTTCAAAATCTGTCTTCTGGTAGTCAGCTGCTGATCTGGGTGCTGAATGGTGGGTTTTAGGAAAGTCATCTTCATTTTGCCTTCTTTCACATCAAAGGCTTACATAAGCCTTGTTTGGTTGGTGGGAGCCATTTTGAGGTACTGTGCATAGCTTTGGGGTTTTAGCCTTTCATTCCTGGCCTTTATTTCCTTGTACTTTTCTCTGATATCCTAGTCTTGGTCAACTGGAATCCTTATGAGGACACTTCCACACTTTGCTGTCTTTCTAACAGCTTAGTAGGTGTTGTGGAAGGTTCTTGTGTTCCTCCAGAGGGAGTAGCATGCCTGCTCCCTTCTCTTTATGTGCTTGTTGCTCCAACTGTTTCTTCTGTGAATTCTTGCTCGGAGAAATGATTTAACCTTTGCCTTTTGACATATGTTTTTGAAATGGCTCTTCCTGAAGGAGTGGCCTCCTCCCTGTCTCTTTTGAGGTTTTTCTCCTCATTTAGAGGAGTCTGCACGATAGGGGGAGTACTCATGATGTGCTATGGCAATTTTGTTTGAGTCAGTTCTTCTGCTAAGTCTGGTTGTTTTGACTCTTCTTGCACCTGGGGTCCTTCTTCTGCTTGTTGTTCACTATGTGCCTGTGATTCCCTTTGGGCTTGGGATTCTCCTGATACCTGTTGGTGAGCCCCAAAAATGTACAATTATTTGGGCTCATTCAACTTCCTAATTTGGCTTGATCCACCATTCTCATTTGTTTATTGCATGTTTTTGATTATTTTTATGTTAATAGAGTGAATTTGGTTAGTCATTATGCCAACAAGTCTAATGGGTGCTTTGTGTAGCCTTGTTGGTCAACTTGGAGACAAAATTGAAGGTCTTAATGAGCACTTCGCAGCCAAATTCGTGGGAGAACAAGCTAGAGGATTTGTAGGAAGGTGTCCCCCCTCATTTATGGGTCCTTACCTCGAATTCTCCACCATCAGCTCAGAGTTCAAAGGCCACCAAATCAATGAGCACAAGGGCAGCCAA
>APFE030575496.1:13237-37328 GCA_000404065.3 Pinus taeda
CTTCGCACTGCGCCTTCTGTCGCGCCTCTGTGGCGTCTCCGCACTGTGCCTTCTGTGGCGCCTTCACACTGCGCCTTCTGTGGCGCCTTTGCACTGCGCCTTTTGTGGTGTCTCCGCACTGCGCCTTCTGTGGCGTCTCCTCGCTATGCCTTCTGTGGCACCTCCACACTTCTGTAGCTGCAGCGTGTGAGAGATCACCCTTCACAGATTCGCTTTCCACTTCACTTTCATATAGATCGAGCTTTTGAAACAATAACCCAATATTTCAGATCTTAAGATATTCAACCCAAAAGCTTACATAAGCCAAATGATCTCCTTTGATTTATATAGGCAAGCTCTTCCTCAAATCATGGACCAATACCACGGGCCAAAACCATAATAACACAATACCATGAATCCAATACTTGGGGTCAACACTTTTGGATGCAATACCACGGACCAAAACCATAGGATCAAAAACTGTCGGATTAATACCATGAACCAACCATGAAAGTGTGTGAACTTTTCTCCACATGAAATAAACTTTTCTCTACATAAAATTCTGTGAACTTTTCTCCACATGAAATAAACCTTTCTCTGCATAAAATTACGTGAACTTTTCTCCACATGAAATAAACTTTTATTTGCATAAAATTCTGTGAACTTTTCTCCACATGAAATAAACTTTTCTCTGCATAAAATTCCGTGAACTTTTCTGTACTATAATTTATCATTTGAGATGAGTGGGTTGCCATCAAGTAGAACATATGTATCATAATGCCAACACTATTCTATATCGGCTCAAATCTCAAAGCTCCCAGTGTTATGCAAGGGTTTTTATATGAACGAGTATATTTGAATGGAACCCTTCCTTCTTGTTTCAATTTATTCATATCTTCTAAGCAGTTGATCTTCTTGTATCTAGCTCGGGGTTTCTATCTTAATGACCCACCACTTGCTCCTCTCTATCGTAACCTGAACCTCTTTTCATGAATAGTGATGTCAATGGTCACCTCCTAGCCTTTCCACACAACAGTGCAACACTTTCGGCGTGACCGCAATCTTGCAGATCGACTGGCCTTTCATGGAACCCTCTTTCCACACAGGCCTCTTGCAGACTTGTTTATAGTCCCATGCTTCCTTTCAGCTACTTGGGGCATTGAGACTATGTGTTCTAAAGCTAGTTAGGTGGTCACACCCAAGGTGCAAGATTTCCCTATCCCTGCTAGCCCGAGCTGCAGGCACCTTTCACATGCCTTCATCTCCATTATCCCACTGGGCACTGTTGTAGATGGTACACTTCTTCATTTGTGTGGTCGCAACCATGATCGCAGGGTCGCTATTCATTCTAGTGCCAGGTTAGACCTGACCAGGCCTAGTACCCTTATTTGTAGATTCGTGCTACCCGCTTGTGTGACACCGACTTTTATTTTGCTGATATCTTCCTCCAAGATCACTCTTTTCCTCCTCAGTCGGGTCCATTCTTCCTTGATTTCGTGAAGCTTGCTGATGCCACGTTGAATAGCTTCCTGCAACCACGAAATTTCTTTGCCCAAGACCTTGTGAACTGTGGGTTTTACGGTCTGAGGAGTTACTTGTATTATCTTTGTCCCTCTCCTTTTGCTATTGAGTTTAGAGGCCCATCGGACCCCTGGTATCCACAGATTCTTATTGGGTGGTCTGATCAGGCGGAAGTTGGTCCTGCTCCCCCCGGTTTTTGTATTGGCTTTGTCATGATTAGCTGATAGAATACCTCGTTGTGGCATCTTTAGATTCCTCATTCTTAGCCGGTTCAGTGTGTGCACCCTATACACCTGTATCTTACGCTGCTGACAGAACCTCCCCCCACTTTGTCCTCAAAAGCATGCACGCACCTGCCTTCTACATCTGCGCCATGTTCTCCCAGTTTGTTGACCTGTCCTCCACCCTTGTGCAATTGATTCACCCAACGGCCTTGGATGCGCACCTGGCTACTTCTGCAACAGAATTGCCAGTTTGTAGCGGTCTACCAGTTCCTCCATGTCCATTGTTTCTTTTGGTAACTCCCTTGCTTCTATTGTTATGTGGCGTAATCATCTTACCATCATATTATAATTTAATGTTGTGACCTCATGTAACTAGTTCTACCATCGCTCGATCTGTTCATTAGAGTATGATGTGCAGGAACTGTCTCATTCCCATGAGATTCTCCCATCCACTATTGGGTTCACCCAATCCTAATCTTGTGCTATGATCTAGTAGATGTAGTCCAATTCCTCTTCATTGTCCTCATCATGCACAGGCTTAGTGTAGCATGCCCCTTCAGCTGGATCCAGTGGGACCACTATGTGGAGAGACGTTTTTCAAATACGATTTTTCGTCTTTTCAGATTGATGACCCCATTCATGTCCGTGGCCTAGTCTATCCCTAATAACATGGGGTAAGGATTACTATCATGCACAATTTGTATTACCTCAAAATCAGTCTATGTGCTTGCACCTTCAATGTCCATTGTGACTCCTTGCAGTCTCCCCATAGGCAGGATCTTTTGTTGGTTCGCCATCTGTAATTGGATAGGAGACCATTGTAGTGTGGGCCTACTCATGTGTTCCCATGTTTGTTTAAGTAGGACATTCACATCGGAACCCAAATCCAAAATGACTTGATCCATCTCATAATCCCCAATCTAGGCAGTCAACCGCATTTCCTGCCCAGTGCGCAAAACATGCTTCCCTAGTTTCTGGACCATGTGCGGTTCGTCTGACCTTGCGCACCTAGTTATCAACTCTTGCAATCACTTTGCGGCCTTAGTGTCCTGTAGTAGCTTCATGTAGTCTCTGAAAAGGTAGTTAGCATGGAAATATCCATCTTTGGCCCAACTTGATCCTTGCTACCTGAAGTAGAAGCCTTCGCGAAGCTCTTCTTAGCTTCCATAAATGTTTCCTTCACACATTCCAAATCAAACTTAGGTTGCTTCGTAGGGGCCTTGGGAACCTGTGCATCCTTCTCAAGATGCTTCCCCATATCTTCTCCTATAGTTGCACCACTTTCGAGCATCATGTTCACGTTAGGATCCTCATCACATGGTTTCATCTTCATCATCTGGATGTTCTGGGTGGGAGTAGCCTAAAGCACCCTGTTCTCCCACATTTGTGCAATTAGTGTGTGGCAATCTACTTCTTCATGGTCGAATTGGTAACAATATAGGCAACATGTTTTGGTTGGGTTCATGCAATCTCGTGTGTAGTGCCTAGGTCCTACACAATTGTAGCAGATTAATTGTTCCCGCACTCGTCCAGGTTGCATTCGTCCTCGTCCCCGTTCGTGTCCCTAGAATCCACCCCACACTATTGCTGCAGCTGGATCCTGACCTCACGCCTCAGTTTGCATCCTATAAGTAGGTGTTTGATCCATCAACAACTCATAAATTTGGCAATTGCGTTCATCATGGCCCATTGATCTAAACAAATTGCAAAATAGCTGCTAAGGGGGTTGTATAAGTTTTGGCAATAGATGAAAATTTTCCATGGTGTGCTTTCCCCCCACTTGGCAGATCATGCACCAGAGTGTAGCCACTGTGCTTGGCCCTACTTGTGACTTTGGGTGCAATGGAATTGGTCCCCCTCCTACTAGATAGTTTGGGAATATCAAATAGTGATCCTTATCATGACCCTGGCCTTTACATTTTATGCACCATACATTTGCACATGCTTCTAACCGAGGCGCCTTATCTAGTTTCAAACTTTGCATGTTTGAAACTTTGCATTTCTAAGCATAGGTTTTGTAGTTATGCATGGATTTGCTGAACTTCCAGCCCTGGATCTTGAATTTGAGTTTCATGCAACCTCATTGCTATCTCTAATGCTTTAGCTTGGGTTGAGATCTTTTGCTGTGATAATGTCGTCCTTAGGTGTGGTGTCAAAGATGCCACAAACCACGCGCGGTGGTGCATATCTATCAGCGTCATGTTATCCTCGCAGATTGTATTCTTCAATCTCTGATCTAGATCCCATGGGGTTTCACAAGGTAGCTACGCGATTTCCTTGAACCTGATGATTGACTGTGTTTTTGATTTAGGCCAACTGAATTCTTTATTCAATGAATCCTAGATTGCCGCTATTGCCGCATTCAGGTGATCACTCGAGTACTTTATATACTACATCAACCACCGTCCTGTAGCGTGCTAACTAGAGAAGCCTTTTTGATGTTCTCATCTGTTACACCTTGGGCTTCCCATACAGCCTTTACCACGAACCATAAGTAATTTGGTTCCTCATTTCCTATGCCTCTAAGTACTGGCAACTTGATCACACTTTCCATCCCAACCCTCTGTGGTGGCAGTGGTGGGTAGGTGAAAATGGGTTTGATGCAGGTGAAGTAGGTGGTGGCATGTAAAATGGTGGTATCAGTGGAATGCATTGATTTATCAGTCGAACTGTGCTTCTCGGAGAGAACCCTGCGAGCTCCTCCTCACTTTCCCATGAAAGTGAAATCAGAGGACTATTTTCTAATCCTTCGATCCTACGATAGCCTCTTCTGCTCCTCATTACCCTAGACATTAATGGATGTGCATAACCCATTTTTCACATATCAAAATTTTAATCCAAGTATTCAATGATTTTATGTACTTACCTTGTGGTGCTTGGAGAAATCACCTTTCCTCTTTGCTGTAACTCATAGTTGTGTCTATCGCGAATTCAATGATAAACCCTCCTATTATCCAATCCAACCAGTGATCTACTGCTCATGCAATTTTATCTTTAGATGCCTCTAGCCTACACACCAACTCGGGAGTCCACACTATTGCTTGATTAAGTCTGCACCTTCCCACACTGTCAGCTAGCCTTGCGATCCACTCGTACAACTCTATCAAGAAATATGTGAAGAAGAAATTATGGATTTCTGTGTATATGTAGTGATCCAGCCACCATTCCTCAGGGATCCATAGATTTCTGTTTTCATGTACCATGAACTTATGAAGCTTCTGATCCATCCAGTCTTCAAGCTCTTTCTTTGTAGGGTTCTAGTGCTCTGACATCAAACATCCCTTAGGCAGATCTTGGTCCTGGAAATGGAACCATTTGTTGGCTTATTGGGCCCTGACCCAGGTTTGGAAGATTTATTAGCCAAACAAATCCCACAGCTACCGGCCCTTTCGGCAATAGCCCGCAGAGCGCAAACTGAGGTCTCACCCGAGGTAGCAGGGGAGGGTGCTGGAACTAGGCTTCCGCACCCATGGGATGTCTTGATGTGGTTTGGAGGGGTCATGAACTGTTCTGTGGCCTTGCACCACTTCTGTATGACTATCGGAATTCCGCATAGACCCATGTAGGTGTACTTTCTTATTAAGGAAATTATTACAGATCTGATCTTCTAGTTATAGTCTTTAAGCAAACATCTAACAATAAAACCCAGTGCACGCAATCATATTTCTTTAAAGATATAAACTCATATAACAGATGCATAAACCAGAACACAATAGATCCATGATATTTCAAAAAACAACTTAGCTTTATTAATATCTTCCATCAATGCAACCAGATACGCCCAGCGCACTCAGCTGCAGTGGTTCGCGCACACAGTTGTGGACTCTACCAGGCCTCTGTGCACACAGCTGTACAGCCTCTATCTATCTACCAACACCCTTGACTTTGACTTACAAAGGTAGATAATATTGCCTTCACAAACCCATACCTCAAGATCCAAAACCTTTTCCTCCCTCGACCTTTAGAGCCTCACTCTATTTATACATTCCCATGGTCCACAGACCATGGGCAGGTCGACTCACTTCCTATTATTTTACATTATTTTCGGGTAGACAACCCTTTGACTTGACTTGTTAGAATTCATGCTCCGCACACTTTGTGGAGTCTTTACCATATTTTACCCAAAACTATGGACTTTGAGCCCCAAAACCCTTATGTGGGCCCTCCACTACCCAACATTATGTCAAGTCCTCGTTGTCCTGGGGTTGGTTTCACTTCTAGTTAGGAAATTGTTGAAACACTCAAGGCTCCCCATCACTCTCTACTTTGGAGCCAAACACCTAGATTTCACTTCGTCCACTCAAACTACACAATCCCATCACTCATGTGTTGGAGGAATGTTACACAGCAAGCACACATGCACAACACAAGTGGTCTACCTTTCTCACATTTTCTTGCACGTCATAGTCAAGAGAATGCATACACTAAAAATTTGCATGCAGTGTAGCACAATATCATGGCAGCTCCACAGAATGCATGTCATGCACTTTCACTCATCTTTATTCTGTGGTTGCTTGTAAGCTCGGAGTGTGTTTGTCTTCACTGTTATATCTTTCTTGCTTTTGGGTTCGCATAATTGTCTTGTTCACGAACCATGCCTTAACCAACATGGGTCAACCAATGTGCTAGTGGCTATATTGGAAATACTACTTCACGTGAGATGGCCCATGCACTGTTAGCTTAGGGGTAGGAGTAGTGTTTTCTTTGGGGTTGTTCGCTTGTATGCTTGTTTGCTTACTTGCTTTGTTTTCTTATTTGTTTTCTTGCTTGTTTTCTTACTTTATTTTCTTTCCCTTTTTCTTCTGCTCTTGCTTTGCTTTATTGTTTGATAATTTTCTTGTTTTGTTCGTAGGTTAGTTTCGCATGAAACCATGTATGACTCTTGAAGCAAGCTGGGTAAAGTGCAAGAGGCCTTGTGTTTCTATCACTACTTGGTTATCTATCATCCTACCTTTGTATGAAGAAATTGTTACTTTTATTCCATGATATTTCGAAGGAAAATACATACTGTTCAAAGTGAACCTTGGTGAAAACACAACGCTTGAGCACTAACTAGTATCACCTACTCTACTTGGTTGTTTTTGGTTTAATCCTTGTCATATCAGTCAAGTAGAGAAAGGTGAGGGGGAAAACCTTAACAAGGATTTCAAAGGTATAATAAGCTACTTCTCTGCATGAACAACCTCTTCTTCTCTCAATAAGTCAGGATGGCTCTTCCACCTCTAGAATGAATAAGTGCTATGCACAGTTATGAAGATGAAAAATGAAAAAATGAAAAAGTGAAAAAAGTTTGAAAAAATGAAAATGAAGAAGGTGAAAGAAGAGAAAGGCTTCCTACATATAGAGGTGATGCAGGTAACTCCTCTGGGGTACTGACCAAGCTCGCTAGCAGCGAAGCCATGCTTGTGTTCCTATGTGATTCCGTCGGGGTACTATCTAGGCCTACTGGCAGCAGAACAACAATAGAGATGAAACTAAGACTCTGATGGCTATACTACTTATGCATTAATATACCCCTCAACCCCAACCAAAAAAACTATGTTTCCTTGGCTTGGAATGTGTGTCAATTGAATAAGAGCTTGGCAGATGCTACATCTTACAATCAGGCTAGTATGGAAACCAAGAGGAGCTAAGAACTGAACAATACTTTTGGAGGTGTTTGACTTGATTTTCATGAACAATGTCCATTCAAAGAGCTGGAGTTCTACTAGTGTGTCACCAAGTGTTGTAGCGCTACAACCACCCTCCAAAATGTTTCCTCAGCTTTGTTTTGGAGCCTCCCTTCCAACCTTCACAGCAACATGTCTTGCTTCGTCAAGTACACAAGCTTCAATGTTTTTCTTGCACAAAGGAAGCCCATCGATCACAGCTCAATGCATTACCCTAACAGGCTAATGACCCAGACTTGGTCCAATTGTAGGCATAGAATCTCCCCCAAGGAATTGTGCAATTCTGGAGGGAAACCATCCTTCCCTCCAGAAATTGCACAATCCTGACTAGCAGCCTACTAGGCTCCAGAATTGCACAATTCTGGCAGTCAACACTCATAGTGAAAATTGCACAATTTTTCCTAGCAGGGTTTCTCAACCTAGAATTTGCGCAAATCTGGGCAAAAATAAGTTGTTATGCCCAGAAATTCTTTAAATCCCCTAGTCAGGCAGCCCAACTCATAACCATAAATGCGCATTTTCTCCCAGTAGTTGAGCAGTCTCTTGCATGTGTAGTTGAGTTGACCGGTTCCCTCTGGGACCAAGCAAAACTAACTTGCATGCATGGGCTTCCACTCCCAAGGCAGCATGCAAAGGCATCCCTTGTTTTAGGGATCTATTTTTAACAGTTGGAGGTTACATGCAAGGATCATTTCAGTAACCTCCCACCAAGTGCCACTTTCCCTAGATTGTGGCATGCACGTCACAATGTTGATGTTATAAAAAATCATCAACAAGATGCCGCAGAAATCATTCCTCACATAAACCTTGTAGCTATGACATCCCACATCACCTCTAGGAGATTTCAGCACACTCAGCTCAATTATTTTGGTGTAAGCCCTCTTTTAATGACTTGTGTTGCATTTCATGTGCTTTTTGTATTTCACTTTGTATGAACATTGTCTACTTGATTTTAGTGAGTGGTTGCTATCATTTTGATACATTCTAGCTTGCACTAACACCGTTTCATTTTTCGCCAACATCTCACTATTGTCGCATGCATGAAACTATTTTTCATGATTGTTCATCAATTCAATGACTCACCTCACCCACATGCATGTTGTTCCATTTTCTGAATCTCTCATTCACCCTTTGCATGCACGATCATTCACTCATGCTAACACTTAGTATCACCATGCATTTGTATTCACATTCACTTTCAGTGGCCCATAAGTGAGTCTGGCCAACCTTGGCCTAGACTCTGCCTACACTGAGACAACATTGCACAATCTAGGGAAGGAAGGCTATGTATTCCTCTCCAGACATGCACATTTCTTCCCAGCCACTGTCCTCGAGGACTGCATTTCACATTTTTGAGGGACAGTGACTATTGGCCCAGAAAATTGTGCAATGTAGTCACTAATACTGTAGCCATTTCCAGCTGAGATTGTGTATTGCACAATTCCAGCAGTCAACAGCTAGATTGTATTGTGCATTGCATAATTCTAGTAGTTAGTTACCCTACTAATGGCCCAAACTATGCCTTGCGTATTCTTGACACTCAGTCTCCCGACCTCCAGGCCAACATGTCACTACCTTCATCATCAGTCACACATGTATGTTGCAAATTAGTTCTCAAGTTCAGTTTGGTTTTCAACTGACAGGTTACTTGCCATGAGTGTTTCCATCTCTCCAGGTATCACAGGTGTCCATCTACCTCTCAGCAACACAAGTACAATGGTTTCCAGGAGAGCAAAGTCGAAGACACTGTTCAGACCACACTTGGGGATGCAGTTGGTCAAGTGTCTACAAGTTTGCCTACTCATGAAGACATCAAGCTATTCATAGGCAAGATATGACAACAACAACACCACAGTAAGAAATATCATGAACAACAACTACAGGTGGCATACCGGATGCAATGAACACAAGAGGAAGGCTGTTGACAACATAGAGGTGGAACAAAGTTACAAGCTCAAGAAGATACATTGGTGATAAAAGCAACTTTGGAGACTCAAGCTATGAGGTGACGACATGACATGAATATCACGTGAAGACAGAGAATGGACAAAATAAAAGGAGTTGCATGTGCTGAACTAGCAACTGAAGAGAGAACACAAAGCTACACAAGAAAGCGAATGAGTGCAATAGGAATAGGAAAAGCATGGAGCACAACATACACTCATGGGTGAAACTGTGCTCGTACAAGTTAAAGATCCATCCTAACAGCTGGCACAGAGCATACATGGTGAGCAGTGTTTTTGGTCGCATGCAAGGGGTTCAGTAGTATGCATGTCATTGTGTGCATGCTTGCAATCCAACCCATTTAGCACACTCACCAAGGTGAAGACAATAAGCAAGTCCAACTGGAGTTGAACATGTACTTTGACAAGTTGATGTGCATGACCATCAACACACACATGAAGATCAACACAGGTACTATGCATCATTGTGTTTCCTGTTCAGCTGCACCCAAGAAGACCATGCACATGTTAGTGGACAAGTTGGACAAAGGAGCCATAGCCATTGCACCAGATGAAACAGAGGAAAGAGTTCGCTTCGACAAGATGTCACCATGGGGGCATGCACACCCTCACAGATGACCAAGCTTAGAATCAACTCACCACCTTCACCACAGAAGCATGTCGAAGAGCTAGTCTCACATCAATGGATAGAGTGTCAATGATGTCTTGCATCGCTTTCTCAATCCATTTTCTCTCCCATGAGCACATGTGCATTGTAATGTAATGTCATGTCAAGTGGAAGTTCAAGTGTTAATAGTTGGATGTAACAATCATATAGTAGATGAAGAGTCATGAGGGTAGATGAACTATCACAAAGGGGAATGTCAAGGGTCACCCCACCCTTTGCTATAAATAGAACCTCATAACTCATTGTAAAGGCTTTTGGTCATCCAAGCTTCCGATAAGACTATCTTGGAGAGAGCTTGGACAGTATTGTAACATGCCTTGGCTTCTCCACTGCACGGAGCTAGTACATTTTTTTGGAGGAGAAGGTAGATGCGGTTATAACATTCCACTATTGGAGCTAGTTGTTGGACATGGATGTATTGTATGACTGGAACTTACACCTCTTTATATAATAAGAGCCAACATGTTTCATGCATATGTTGTATTTTATTCCAGCTATCTTGTTTACTCTAAATGGCATATGTATTTTCTTTCTTACACATGCATGTATGGACTATTTTGTATGAGTATGTATGAATCATTCTGAAATGTGTTGTTGGTTTAACCATCACTTTGGATTGCCAGCTAACTTTCTTTCCAACTTTTGATGCATCTTGGATCATGTGTTCCCTTTCCATCCAAGTACTATTACAAGTTTCCAAGGGGTCCATTCATCTCAACCCCCATGTGTTAGAACCTCTCATGCACATTCCTTGACTCACTGCAACTATCACACCCTTGTTACCAATAGAGTCATCTTACTTGCCTCTGTGCAAAATTGTGGTCAAGGTATTACCATTCGACCCACTATTGGGACTCCTACACCAAATATTCTGAGGTCTAATTGAGACTTCTTACTGGGGCGATCCCCTTACATGTTGATGGGTCCAACACCGTCAACACACTCATATTTTCATTTATTCGCCTCCCTCACCACACATCAAATAATATTCCATTAAAATCAGTTCCCTACACCACCATATGCCCATCACATCACGAAAAAGTACCACTACCTCTCACATTATCTGAGCCAAACTTTTTACATCCAATGACCTATATGACGTTTCGGCCCCCACTCACTATCTAAAATTTACCATCGGTAGGGGGGGGTCCCAAATGGGCGTTATTCAAACCCACACCCACCGCAATGTGTCACCATATCATGTTTTGACACCCCCCAACCAAAACAATTAACCACCTCCCCCACCCCTCCAAAAAATGGTTTGTCTACCATGCGATACTACTACCCTATCCATTACACTCCCGCCAATCCCCCTTTGCCACCTCATCTATCCATTGATTCTGCCAATCAAATCCACTCCCTCCGAAATTAATCCATTAAGTAATTTCATTACATAACCATTAATATAATAGACCCCTCCCACCATCAACAGAAAGCAAAAAACTATAAATTCCACACCCTTCGCCCATTCACAGGTTACCATTTTGCACTCTGTTAATACCAATTTTATATGACGGGTTTGCTAATTCAAACTGCAACTATTTCACTCAGCCAAGCATCACACCTGCTAACTTCCATTCAAGCTAGTACCTCAGTTTCCTTTTGTCTTGAACCCAAGCCCCTCTCTATACCCTACAAACCTGCATAATTAAGATTTTGTCAGTGCTCTTTCCCTTATCCAATCATGCCTCCAAAACATAAAGCACAGAAAGAACTTGTAAGTCCTCTGATACACTCTCCCATTGATTTTCACCATATACCTCTGGCAGACAGGGACTACAAAATCCATGAAACCCTATTTGAATTTGATTTATTTGAAATGTACTGTTGGCTTGAAGGAAATTTCATTGACAAGTCTGATGATATTGGACTGTGGGAATCCAATTTACCCCATTATATCTTTCCCCGCACCCACAGTTCCCTTGAATTCATCAGAAAAGGTCATGCTTGTTATCTACCCAGTTAAAGAGAGGTTATTGCCCCTATAGGAGAAATCCTATTTACCATAACTACCCAATCAATAGATCGAATGATGCAAGCTCCCGTTGAAGAGAATTCCACTCCTTTATCTCATGAAGCCCTCACTAAATTGTACCAGAAATTGGACTTTGCAAAATGAGCCAAAAATCTTGAGATTTTATTGACTAAATATGTGCCTTTACCCAAGAAAAATCCTCCCTATCCATCCTCCATTTTCCCTAAGAGAGCCAAACAGATCATCACTGTCACTTACTGCCCCCTTGGTTATTACTCAGATTAGTGGGTAGATGAGGCTATTGTAGGCCTTCTTTCTATTTTCTCCATAGATTCCAAGCCTTCCATCTTGTTCAATTTCAACCAATTCCTTGCAAATTCCATCCATGAACAATTTGTCAAATTCCAAACTGAGGAAGTATTCAAATATGCTTATGTGTTAGTATACATGTTTCTATATTTTTAGGGAGACAACCTCAAGCTTGCATTACAAAAGTTGGATGAATATGGAAATCAACAATCAATCATCTTCTGGACTACGTTGGTAATGAAGGAGCAAAAAGAGTATTCATACAAACAATTCATAGAAATGTTTTTACATCCAGCACTCAGTCTCCTAAGGAGCACTCTTGATTCAGAATTAGTGAAGAAATCAGGAAAATTTTGCAGTTACCAGACCAAGTCAAAACTGGAGATTGGTATCTTCACTAAAATTACATAGAGCTAAGGATATATGGCTATGAACTTGCTCCTTACAAGCTACCAAAATTCCTCCTAATGAGGATTTTTGCCTTAGAATACATGAGGAAAATGCACAATGTTGATGAGATTCATTTTGTATATGCTAAGAAGAAATCTCAATTCAAAATCAAAACTCAAATAGGACCTTTCATTTGCAACAATAGGGTAGCAGGGGAAGAAGTAGACAAATTGCTAAAAGAAATGAAATCTAGACTCAGTTTCACATGGTCATATGATCCATTAGGGCTCATCTGCAAGTTAAGGGTAGAGAATAAATCCATTGCTTATTTTCATACATCGAGAACAAAGATTAAGAAATAAAAGAACCAGCTAGAATTGATTGAAGACACTCTACAAGAGGAAGAGGAGAAATTGGTGTGAACTTCAACATTACAAAAAGGAATAGAGAATAAGAGTCACCTCCAGTGATTGATACTCCTAGTGAATACTTCAAAATCATGTACAGGAAGAGGACCAAGCTCAATTCCAAACTAAGCCTAAGAAAGGATTCAGATCAAGAGGTTATTATCACCACCAAAGAGAAAACTCTTTCCTCACTAGTAGGTAATCAGACTACACTTTCTCCTACCACCTTGATAGCTTCATATGATCAGCAAAAAGTTACGCAAACCAATACATCTACCACAGTGGATACAAAAAAGAGCATATTTGATATTTTCAAGGAGATTAAAGTAAGAAATCAAGGTCTGAAGATCAATACATATAATCATTTCTGGAAGCAGACTTCTAGTTCTCAAAGTAGATTGCTATCATCGTTTGACTCTGAGAAAGGGAAAATGAAGATGGCCTTCCTCTAAGCACAGATCCCAAAACCCAAGACAATATCAGATTACAAAAAGACTTCATTTGAATTTGACATAAAGGACATACATCCTATTAATCAAATGGATATGCACAAACAAACTGATCAAATGATTTCATCCACACTCACTAACACTGTTATGGGTTTCTCTAAATTGCAGGATGCTTTAGCTAATTTTCAGCCACAATTGAAGATGGAGAAAGTCTCTTCACTTTTCAAAGATACAAGGATCAAGTATTTGGAGGACTTGGTGATCAAGATAGGATGATCTTCAAATATCAATGCTATAGAAGAGCTCCTAAAAAATAAGAACTCTCACATAGCAGCATTGAGAAAACAGTTAAAGTTATCGGCCACAGAAGTCCCTCTGGCCAAAGACATTGAACATATAGAGTAACAAAAGGCAAACATGATGAAGCTCATCATGGAACCAGTTGAAACAAATGGAAATAGAGATGGATAAAATAATCAAAGAAAAGGAGCAAGCTTCCAGAATGTCTATTGTCCCTTTGGAAGTTGTACCGCTTACAACAGTTCCTACAACTACATATTCTGTAACAAACATAGGGAATGCTGCAGATCAGTTGTAAAGTGCAGTGGAGAATATGTCTCTCCAAATAGAAGAAATTAAAACATTTCATGCTCAAGTTAATATTCTACAAGACCAGAAGGCAAAGAATGAAAATTTCCATGCAGCAGAGCTACAGAGAGCTCAAAACTAGATAGAAGCATGGTGGAAATATGCAACTGAATCCTCCATTGTCCACACACTATCTCAAGTTAAGGAAATCATATGGAATAATATAATTGAAGCCATGGATGAAATCTAGCCATGTATTCAAATTATATTTGAACAGAAAGAGTTGATTGAGAAACCCAATCAGGTCATTTCCACCATTAACAATGAGTTGGGAAATATGCCTACCATAACCAACAACATCATCAAGTTTTTAAATTCCAAAAACATATATGAGTTGGATGATCTGGGAGTAGATGACAGGAAAAAGGCAATCTTGGAAGTGAATAAAGTTCTCACAAAGAAGAATTTGATTGTGCAACTTATAGAAAAATGTCACAGTTTGAAAATAGCAGGAAACATATTTTTAACTAGAATAGAAGCATTAACTAAGAGGGGCTTGCCTTCTTTATTTGTAATTAATGACAAACTAATGACCAGGGAAGATTCTAAGAATAATCTTCAAGATATGGCAAAGAATACTTCTAAATATTCCCACATTAAAGGGCTATGGCAAGGAGAGATGTTTTTGAAGTCATCAACAACATTATGTTCATTCAGCATGAGATAAAGCATATTTTCATGGTAAAGCCCACATTTTCTAATATACTGAGTGTTAGGTTCCTATACCGATAGGAGTCATAATTTTGAATGACAAAGATTAAGCCTTGTAATATTGTACATACCTTTGCTTTCTACAAATTTTTTCCATATTAAAAAATTAGAAAATGTAAAGAGGGTATGTCCTAAAAGAATAAACGAAGGACAAAAAGAATAAGAATAAGGTCCAAAAAAATGAAAAATATATGAACCCCAAAAAACAAAAAGAGACCATGAAAGTGAGCAATCCAAACTGCCACTACTATTTACTTTAATGCATAATAAAATATTGCGTGCAACTTGTGACTCATGCCACAATCCATGATAGTCAAATTGTTTAAACTTGACTATTTCATATTTTGAATTTTATGTATATAGTTAGAGAATAAAATCTGACCAAATAGTGTAATCTTGGCAGATCATTAGATAGGTAGAGTAAATAAAAGGTGCTCATCAGTTTAATCTCGGCCCTTGGATAATATTAGGTTAGAATTAGATAGTTTATTTTGTAAAGAAAAGAAAAAGGTTGATAAGGGTTTGCTAGCCTAAATTCACGCAAATAAAGGAAGAAAAAATGATAGGGTACGTGAATGGGTAAGTAATAGAAAGGTTGCATGATTACAAAGATCACTTGATAAAGCACATCCGTTATGCTTAAATGATATGTTTCTATGTACAAAAAGCATTTTACAAAGGAAAAAACAATGGTTCACCAGTTCAAAATGATTAATTCCCCATCATTCATTTTAACCCGTATAAACACTCACTAATTTCCCTTTCATAATAAAAATATTAATACCTATAGTTCTTTAAGTCAAAGAGGCTCAGAGCATTTCTATGACCTCTGGTGGGACCAGACCCTCGGCTTGATGACTTTAGAAAGAAAGGTGTTAAATTCCCTTGCAATTCATTCATCCCCCTCATAAAACCCCTTTTCCTAAGGTTAAATTCTTTTTGCCTAGTAAAACCCCATGATAAACATATTTTATGCATAAACCCACCAAATACATTTATCCTAAGTACTAAGTGTATAGAAAGCACATAATATTTTGTATACCTAAGTACAATACCCCTTCCACTCATTTCACCTCATGTTGACTTTTTAATTAAATATATAAAATTCCTGAAAAACCCATTGGCCCGTATATGTTTAACTCCTTTATATAAAGTAATCCCACCCCTTAGTTTATTTATAAACTATATGACTACCCCATATCCCACAAAATATATAAAACCCCACTCTCAGTTCTTAATCCTGTATTAAAGCACCCCTGATGAGATTAAGTTTTAATTTAATCCTATACCACTGGTGATTAGTCCCATGGGCTCCCCGAAATATTTTTTGTGAAATTTCCATGCAACTCCATCACTCGATTCCCATTGATCATCCTTTCGCCACATCCTACGGCCCATAATCATATCGATCTAGCCCAATGTCCATCCTTTATCTGACTGATAAGGCAGTTTTCTACAACCCCCAGATTGCTACGTGTCACGCACTCCACTACATTGGGTGAGACCCCCTCAAAACCAGTTCCCTCTAAAAAGCGGTGCGATGACCCCATTAAACAACTTTCCAGTATAAATGAAAACACTGCCCACTGTTCATCAATTAATGAACCCACCAAAATTAACGTTTTTTTTATATAATCCCAATTACCCCTATTTTCACTCTTTTCACACATTTGCTATTGAGAAATCAGAAAGCCATTGCGACCACTGCAAACAACGAATTTTCTCACAGACCTCCGCCATTTCTCCATAGATGCTATAGATAGCCCAGCTCATTCATCAGTCCATATCAGAACCATATGAACCTCTACAACCACCATCAACCACCATTCACAGTTAATTTTGCCTAATTCCAGGTATTTAACCATGGAATACCAACTCCATTGTCAAATTCCAAGTAAATTCGCCCTCATAACACTATTACTTTAGTAAAAATATCAAATTTACTTTAATTTTAACATTGTGAGCCATAGCCATCTGCAAGACCTCCATTTATGTAAAACCCTCTAAAAGTCTCAAGAGCCTTTTTTGAAACCCCCAAAGCATAATTCAAATCCACAAGAACTTAATTATGGATGCCCCCATCACCTTGGACATTTGACCAATTACAACTCCCCATTTAGACCTGGACCACCTTCCCTTGGCTGACCAGGACTTCTAGGTAAAAGACACTACTACCCTAGAGCCCCTGCTCAAAGTGCATTGCCAAAGTAGGGATAAATACCTTAACCATGCTGATGAGATTGACCTTTGGGAGTCAAATTTTCCCAAATACCAGTTCCCCCAAGTTCACATATTTCTAGAAATTGTTCATATGTGTTATGCATGCTATGTCCCTAGCCATAGAACCATGATGTCTCATGACCAGAAAGTCCTATTCACTATCACATCCAAGTCCATTAATGAAATGTTGCAATACCAAACTAGGGCCAAACCTAACCCCACTCTTAATTGGAGACCTGTTGGACTATTATCCCAAGCTTAGCCCTACAAAATTGGCCCAGTTGTTCCAAACCTTCATTAGGGAGGAGAAACATATCCCTAAGGACTCCCCTCCATATGTATCAACTATTTTCTCTCCATGGGGCTAGAACATTATAGCCATGATATCATGTGTTTTGGTTACACCACAAGTGAGTACATTGATGAAATAATTCCTGCTTTCATGTCCATCTATACCTGAGGACAACCTCCTGCAACCATATATGACTTTGCCACATTCATAGCTGATAGAATGCATGAGCATTTCACAAGAATGGTAAATGAGAGGGTGTTCAAATACTCCTCTATTTTATACCATCTATTTCTATATTATTACTCGGAGAAGTTCCCATTTACCCTTCAAAATATTAACACCAGGGACCAGCCCAGATCTGTTCTTTTTTGGACCCCACTTTTCCATGAGTTTGGATCACCATATACCTACTCAGACTTTATAGATTCTTTCATGCATCTAGTCATGACCATGCTCGCTGGGAATCCTCCACCTAGAATAAGCCCAGAAATAAAGAGAGACCTCCAACTTTCCAAGCAGACCAAAGTGGGTGAATGGTACCTTTAGCAGAACCATACAAAAATAAGAATATATGGTTGCATGCTTGCACCATATAAGTTGCCAAGATACCTCCCCATGAGGTTCTTTGCCTTAGAATATTACAGACAGATCATCAATGTAGATGAAGTCAACTTCATCAATGCCAAGAAGAAGGCCTATTTCAAAATCAAAGATCAGTTAGGTCCCTTCATATGCAATTCCAAAGAGGCAGGGAAAGAGGCAGATCTAATCCTGCAAAGAATGAAGTTCCAAAGGAGTTTTGTATGGAGATATGACCCTTTGGAATTCATTACCAAGAAAAGGAAAAAGTTCAAGCTAGGACCCTTCATCCACCACCCCATACTAGAAATAGAGGCATATGCCAATCAAATAGAATGGGTGGAAGGTACCCTAGTAGACCAAGACAACACAAGAGTAGATATAGAAAATGCTCTAATTGATTTTGAAAAGAAGATTGATGACAACTCTTTTCTGCAGGTACTAGAAGAGAAAGAAAGAACCATGAGTACCCCTCCAGTCATGCAGACTGCTCAGAATGAGGAGAAAATTCCAAAAAGAAATAGAGAGGGAGCTTTCCATCAGGACACCTCAAATTTGCAACAGGAAACAAGCAAGAGGAAAAGACTCAATCTGACCTCTGAACAAGAAACACAGAAGATTCAACACAAGTAACCAATACAGAGGTAAACAGAAGTAGGCCTAACACTCCATCTAAAGGAATGCAAGAGCCACATCTTGGAAAGGAAACTTAGTGTGGAAGTGTCTTCATTTAGCAGGCCTGCTAACAGAGACCAGGACATAAAGGAAAAATACAAGGAAATAAAAGCGAGAAATAAGAGGCTTAAGGCCTCAACATATGCTCAGTACCTAAATCTAACTCCCACCAATCAAACAAGGCTAATGTCAGCCTCTGAAATTAAAGAGGGGAAGCTGCAGATGTCTTTCATCAAACCTATAGCTCAGTAGCCCAAGACAACATTTGATTTCAAAAAGGTTGAATTTGAAGTGTTGGCCAGGGATATTCATCCCATAGACTAGATTGAACTGCACAAATAGGCTCGAGAGATGATAGACTCCATCCTGATAGGTAAATCCATAGATGCTCAACTACAAAACTCTTTGAACAACATTTCTACATAATTTCAGTTAGAGAAGGCCTCCTCACGGGCCAAGGATACAAGGATCAAGTCATTACAGGACTTAGTGATTGAATTGGGACACGATCCCAATGATATAAAAGCCACAGAGCAGCTTATAAAGAAGAAAAAAGATGATATTGCTGCACTTAAGAGGTAATTGAAAATACCACAATTGCAACACCTCAAACTCTAGAAGTCATAGAGAGCCAAACCAGACATAAGGAGTTGATGGAATTGGTATTAAAGTTCAATGATCAATTAAAGGAGATAGAAAGGGATTTGGATGCTTTAAGTCAATTGAAGCAAAGCGACTTGGCCACAACCTCTAAAGATGTCATCCCTACGGTATCTGCAGTGGTCCCTTCTACACTGGTAGCTTCACTGGCACTGATAGCTCCACCTACCACAGCATTGCCAGTAACAGTAGAATCTACAACAGCAGCAGGTGCATTAGGAGAGAAAGCAACAAAATTGGTTAAAGCCATGGAAGAGATGTTTGTCTAGGCTACAAAAATGAACAAGATGAGAGAAAGGGTGGAAATTTTGGAAAATAACTACAAACTTGCCCAGCTTAAGCAAAAGGAAGAAGCACAAAAGGACCAAAGAATGAGTGAAAGAATAAAAGTCTTAGAGAAAGACTTAACACTGGAGAAACCCCTTGGTAAAACCAAGGAAATGTTGTGGGCCAATATCATTAACTCTATCAATGATATTTGGCCATCAATCCAAGTTATTTTTGAACAAATAGAGTTAATAAAGGTAGCTATAGAAGCTATCCATAAAGTAAAGGAGGAGTTGGGAGATAAGCCTGAGGATACTAATAGAATCATCCACTTCCTCAACAGCAAGAATAGTTAGGAGCTCCATGAGCTAAATATAGAAGAGAGGACGGAGGCCATTTTGGAAATAAAGAAAGTCCTTTCCAAAAGGAACCTTATGCTTAACATAGAAGAAATTTGCCACAACGTGTAGGTAGCCATTGATAGGTTCATGGCTAAATTCCAAATTTTGAGGGAGAAAGGTCAACCCAATCCTTTGGTTATCAATGAAAAACTCATGGCATAGTTGGAGTATGGTAATAGACTCAAATAGTTGGCTAAGGAACAAGCTAACTCTTCATCCATAAAAGCACTACCAACAGGCAAAGTTTTGCACAACACATTTGAAAACTTGGTTTTTCTTGAACATGAGATAAAACACTTAATCGTCACCAAACCTAATTTTGCCAAATACACTGTAGCTGATGAGATCTCCAGGAGTATGATGAAGGCGAAATTACATGATGCAAAATGGTGGGAGAGAATGACTGATTTACTGTGATAAATTTGCAGCTAAAAGTTACTACACAGTAAAAATGAGGGTAGTGAGGTAAATAGATGAAAACATGGCAGTGTGGTCAAAGAGTATCAGGGTCAAAGAGTATCAAGTCAAAGATAAAAGTTGAATAAGATTCCAGCGTGAAACATCACAACTGCAAGCCAGCACAAAGGGCTACAAATCCAACCATAAAAGTGAGCAACACCAAATAAAAAGGGACAACATGAAATAGTTCATTAGCTGTCTCTATCTTCTTGCAAGAAGATATTTGTATTTTCTAAATTAAATCTCAAGTTAGTTTGAGATATTTTGTAATAATTTTTTGTATAAATACTTCACAATTTGAAGTATGTAGGGTGGATTCTTAGACATTTCTATAGACTTTCTTGATCAAAGACTGTAAGCTATTGTATCACTATTTGGACCAGTAAGCTGGATTAATGAATACATCCAAGACATTTCACAAGATTCTTGTGTAGTGTGAAATACAAACAAGTATTTTCTCTTGTATTGTTATCTTTCTTTAAAAGTTTTCCATAATCTTTAATGTATCTCAAATCTGAATGCTATAATATGGAATGATATTTCAAAATTTGCTTCGTTGTGCTCTATTTTAACTATGATGCATTTAAATGTTTTCTGATAATTATCTAAGTTAAGAAATTCTTGATTGCTCCTTAGTGTAGGTAGTTTCCCTCTAATCTATAGTAAAGGATTCTTAATTTCCCTTTGCTCATGATTATCCTCTATTCTTCATTTTAATCCCGGTTTCAGAATTCTTGAGTGCTCTCTCACCCTAGTTAAGATCATTTCACCCATCCGAAATAAAGACCTGTACTTTGCTCTACGATATTTCCCTTTGAACACTCCCTTTAATGAGTTAATCCTAGTTCTGCTGCCCTTCTTTGACTCCATATTCGAACGGTCCAAAGACTTCATTCTATCCATTTGTTTTAAGGATTCCACTATCCAACCTTCAATACAAATCAAAACCCCCTGAACTTTAAGAACTAGCCTAAAATCCCAGCAAACAAAGCTAAATCATATAGAGAGATCCCTCTCTAAGTCATAGGTTGGCTAGAGCCTATACTTAAAAGATTGGTTTGTGGTTACCTCAATCTTTTCCTTCTTCTGATAACTTCTAGGGAAAATTTCTGAGTGATAACTCCGAGGTAGATGAGATCTACCACAAAGAAACAAAAATCACCATCCTAGATGAAGAGCAGTGGGTTAAACTGTGTGAATTCTAGGATTAAAGAAAATATCAACTACATCCAGTGCAACACCCAAATAGTGGAAACTTAGCAACTATTCTCTATGAAAATAGTGCCAACCCTCTAGATCACTTCACCAATTTACCTCTTTTGGTCACATTACTCAATTCTATTAGTTTTAAATTAATAATAGATTTCCATGTAAATGTGGCATTCATTGTAATATTTTTGGAAATTTTGTTTAAACACTTCATTCATTCAAAGTATTGAGGGTCAATTCCTGATCACTGTAATACTTCTTTTGATTATTTTACTTTTTCCATGCTGCTGGAGCGTTAATAATACAAATACTTTCATAGGATTCTTGTGCTGCAATTTACTGGTGATGTTTTTCCTATTGTAACAATTGTCCCTATTTTTTTCTCTGCATTATAATCATCTGAAAATATAATTGTAAAATAGGAAATGTGAAAAATAAGATTTGTTAATTGAACACCTTATTTGGATTGTTTTTACAATCTGTATGCTTTTATTTTGAAGTCCGATTGAAAAATTCTTAAATTATTTTCAATCATTACTGAAATCACTTCTTCTCCATTTCACAATTCATTTTAAAGATTCAGTAAATGCAACTACATTTCCCTGTGATTATTCTTTTAAATATTTGATGCAATATCCAAAATATTTGACTCCAAATCCCAATGGAAAGTAAATAATTTGATCAAATCAACCAACCAAACTAATCGACCAAATTCAAACAAACAACTGAGCATAATTGTAACTAGCCTAAGACCATATTAAAAAAGAAGAAGTTAAATTATAAAGAGAGATCCCTCTCTGAAGCTAGAAGGGCTAGATCCCAGCCTCAAAAGTGGTTTGACGTTGTTCTATGTATTTACTCCCTCATCCTCAAAAATACAGAATGATAACAGACTATATCTCCAAAATGATAGCGAATCAAGGTCTTAAATGTGAACCATAGGTACATGAATATATTCTATCTATATCGAATGAGTTTCATATTATCAACATCTCATAAGAAAAGTCATAGAAATAATGCCCAAATTTCTTCTTCACCCCATAAATCACATTTTTTTCTTCCAACTTTAAACTCTAGGAGTCACCCAAATGTTGGGTTGTGTTATATTCTTTCCACAACTAACCTATATTAGGTTGGGCGAACCTACCTATGGTTTTCGGTCCATGGTTTTGGATGCAATGGTTTTCGGTCCACGGTATTGGACGCTTCGGCATGTATAAATATGTATTGTAACATTGAAAGGAACATAATGAAAAATCAAGCTCGTAGTCCCGGTTTTGGGATCCAGTGGGAAATCTCTGTGTATATGTGTTTTATGTGTTATGCTCTCACATTGTTTATTTTTTCTGTGATTTAGAATTCGTATGCAGGTAATTTCTGTATGGGGTTAAAACCTAAATTTAGTATCAGAGTTGTTTTGGCTTCAAGGGGATGCCTTTGTTGCTGAGGGGTTTTACTCGGGCCTGTGGTAGACCCTGTTCAATGGGAGATCTGTGAGATCGATTTTGGTGGTGAAAGAAGATGGCGAGTAGTGGAAAGATAGAGATTGAGAAGTTCAATGGTCAGAGTTTTGAGTTTTGGAAACTCAAGATGGAGGATCTGTTGGTGGAGAAATATCAGTGGATCGTGGTAGATTCGGGTACTAAACCAACGGGAGTGACCGATGAAGAATGAAAGAAGTTGGATCAGAAGGCAAAGAGCACAATACAATTGTGTGTCTCAGATTTAGTATTGCTGAATGTATCACGGCAAGCTACGGCGAAGGCTCTGTGGGACAAGTTAGGGACTTTGTACCAATCTAAGTCTCTGGTGAATAAGCTATTCCTGTGGAAAAAGTCTTATAACCTGAGGATGAAAGATGGAGACTCGGTGATAGAGCATCTGAATGCGTTTAATACTATGGTAAGTTAGTTGTCATCTTTTGATATTAAAATTTTAGATGAAGATAAGTGCATCAATTTGTTGTGTTCTCTACCGGATTTGTGGGATAGTCTGGTTATTGCAATAGGTAGAAATGCAACTGCTTTACAGTTTGATGAAATAGCCTCAGCCTTGCTGACGGAGGAGATGAGGCGGAAAAATATGGACAGCTAGAATGGTGATGCCTTGTCTATACGAGGATGGTCCCAAAACAGAAACAAAAATAAGTCATTGGGTGGGAGATCTAAATCTAGAGGGAGATCTAAATCTCCAGGAAAACCTATAAAGGTGGTGTGCTGGAAATGCGGAAAGGAAGGGCACTTCAGAAGGGACTGTAAATCGAAAGTTCTTGATAAAGGAAAGGGATCTGATGATGCTCCTTCTGTAGAGGTGAAAACCACCTCAGATGAAGGTGGGGATGTGTACTTGGCTTATTCAAGTACACATGTAGATCATGAGGCATGGTTTATTGACTCAGGTGCATCCTTTCACTTCA